>JABUQX010010276.1:90000-100000 GCA_015478945.1 Trachelipus rathkii | reverse complement strand
GAACAGAGTTAATATTTGTCTTCACCCCTAGTTCACAAGCTAACCACCAGGGCTCAGCATGAGCCCCACGAATCCGCCCGCACCCGCAGGTGCGACCCGCCGCGTCCCCGTCCGCGCGTTCCCGCCCACCCCAGGCCGCCCGCAGGCGCAATATTTCCCGCCCTCCCGCCCCGCCGCGTGCGCCCGCAGGCGTAATTTTCCCGCGCGAATGAAAAATATATATTACTAAAAGTCATTCATTTTTATTCATACGTAAACATTTCAAGCAATTTCTTTTCAAAATATACTATGAAGTTGCATTCATTTTTAGTTTCATACTTAAAAACAAATTTTTATATAAAAACATTTTCGCGAACCTAAAACGGTAACTCATTACAGCCCTATTAACTTATTTTTACTTAATACTTTTTTTTACTTAAATACTTTTTTAATTTATAAATTTTTAAAATTTATGTAAGAAGAAAAAAATCCAGAGTGTCTGATATATAATCATTTTATATTACTACAATTGTACGAAATATTTATTAAAAACATAAACTTTACATACCTTAAAGCAGTAAATCAGTAAATCAATAGAGGTGTTACCTAACAACAAAGGGAATAGTATGCTTTTGTTTTACTGTTTTACTGCTTGAACTCATGTTTTTACTGCTTTAATCATATGTTTTACTGCTTGGTAACCTCACATATTTAATTTAACATTACATTAACCTTAAAGCATTAAATCAGTAAATCAATAGAGTGTTACCTAAAAAACCTAAAACCTAAGGGATTAGTATGCTTTTGTTTTTACTGCTTTACTGCTTAAACTTTCTGCTTTACTGCTTTAACTCACTGCTTACTGCTTTAACTCACATACATTACATATAACCCTTAAAGCAGTAAATCAGTAAATCAATAGAGGTGTTACCTAACACCTAAGGATTAGTATGCATGCTTTTGTTTTACTGCTTTACTGCTTTAACTTTCTGCTTTACTGCTTTAACTTTCTGCTTTACTGCTTTAACTTTCTGCTTTACTGCTTTAACTTTCTGCTTTACTGTTTTAACTCCTGCTTTACTGCTTTAACTTTTCTGCTTACTGCTTTAACTCACATACATTACAATACCTTAAAGCAGTAATCAGTAAATCAATAGAGCGTGTTACCTAACACCTAAGGATTGTTAAGTATGCTTTTGTTTTACTGCGTTACTGCTTTAACTTTCTGCTTACTGCTTTAACTTTCTTTTACTGTTTAAACTTTCTGCTTTACTGCTTAACTTTCTCTTTACTGTTTTAACTCATATGTTTACTGCTTTAACTCATATATTATTAACATTATTTTTCTAAACAGTAAATCATTAAATCAATAGAGGTGTGACCTAACACCAAGGGGAGGGTGAATTAGTATGCTTTTGTTTTTACTGCTTTACGCTTTAACTCATGTTTTTACTGCTTTAACTCGATGTTTACTGCTTTAACTTCATATAGTTTTACTGCTTTAACTCATATGTTTTACTGCTTTTAAGCTCAAAAATCAATTAACATGATATTTAATTAGTTTTAATAGTTTATTATTTTATGTTATTTTATTTAATTTTATTTATTTTATTATTTATTATTTTATTTATTTTATATTATACTTAGTGTTATTTACTTCATGCCTATTGTTATTATTATTTAGAACACACATACACACACACACACACACACACACACACACACACACACACACACACACACACACACACACACTTACACTTATACACACATTCACTATGACACTTATACACACATTCACTATTACACTTATACACACATTCACTATGACACTTACATTTACCCATAGACACTTACATTTACACTTAAACACACACACACTAACTTACACTTATACACACATCACTATGCCACTTAAATTTACCATAGACACTTACATTTACACTGATACACACACACACACACACACACACACACACACACACACACACACACAACTTTACTTACACTCACACACAGATTTACTTACACACGCAGATTTACTTACACTCACACCGATTTACTTTACACTCTTACACACAAGATTTACTTCAAACTCACACAGATTTACTTACACACTCACACACAGATTTACTTACACACACAGATTTACTTACACACACAGATTTACTTACACACACAGATTTACTTACACTCACACACAGATTTACTTACACACACAGATTTACTTACACTCACACACAGATTTACTTACACACACACACCCACCCACACACACGCACACTCACTTACACATATAACGTATAATTTATTAAAACATTTTATGTTTTAATTAAACACGTACATTTATATTACTCATTCAAATATAACTAAAATTATTTCAAAGTTTCTTAAAACTTCTATAATAAATCAATCATTATCTTTGAACAAAGAATTTATTATTAACTGTTAATACTTTTTGTTTATAAATTTTATAACTATCAAGTTTTAAAATAACTTTTACTAAAATTTTATGAAATTTTATTAAAAACATATATTTTACGTACCTTAAAGCAATATATCAGTAAATCAGTAAGGTCAGCCCCTAGCACCCCTCTACACCAAGCTATGCCACGTTTTGTTCTATTGAATTACTGCTTTACATCATCTTTAGCCATTATTAAGGTTATAAAAATAACAAAATAAGTCATTCTCTGCTAACATAACATGATTTATTAAAATCTTTCTAAGTTCTTATTTAAAAATATACCAATTATTCACTTACGTTTATATTCCTCTCTCGGCGTTTAACTAAAATTGTGTCAACAGTTTTTTTAAATACTCAGGATTTTCGTTAATTACTATATTATTATATCTATGTACATTGACAATTCGACCACGAGAAAACACAACAAACCCGCACTCCTTACAGATATGAAACTGACCTCTCTCTGTAAAATGTGTTGAAAAACACTTTAGTCTAAATAGGATAATCCTTTTTGTAGCCCGGGGGATTTAGCTAATTCCAGTCAAAATATATTTCAAATGACCTTTTTCTGTTAAAATGTGGTGCAAAAACTACGTTAGGCCTAAATTTAGGCCTAAATTTTAGGATAAGCCTTTTGTATCCCATGCTGATTTAAGCCTAATTACCAGGTCAAAAGGCAATTCCAGTATAGACAAGTATCATTGTTATTATTATTATTTTTATAAATATATTTCAAACTGAAACATGCTGGATCGGTAAGATCCTTTAAGCAGGTAAGAAGGAAATGTTTTCCTTACTTGTGATTGGTCGGGGTAGTATTCCTTATCTCTATATGACTGCGCATGTGATTGTCGAGAATTATTTTATCGTCTTTTGAAAATTAACTTTGTTCGGTTAAACTTGTATTGAGCAGGTGTGTTTATTATCTTTTAGACCCCAACTCATTTTAAAAATCATACGTCATTTAGCTGTTTTAAGCGGTGCACAAAGTTATTCTATTTGTATAAGTGTTTTATTTTACTAAGTGTATATCATATTTAAAATAAATACTTACATAGATAATAATAATTATTAATTTCACTAGAATAGATAATAATTAATTCACTAGATTTATAGTAGATCACGTGAAGCAAAACGCAAGAGCGCCCGCAAGCGCGACCCGTTGCGGAACCGACGCATGAACCCGCCGGCGTAATATACTTACGCGGTCGCGAAAATATTTTCTTTATGATACGCCGTTGTAAACTTTCATTACATCAATTTTTGTATTTTCAAATATACCGTTTCCTATATTATGAATGTTCATTTTATTTCTTACTTGTACATTTTTAATTTTATTTATAGAAATACCATTTCACTGGTAAAGGTTCTTGAAAAAGAACATTTTGTTTTGTAGAAAAGCAGTTTGTTTTTATTTATCCGAAAGATATAATTTCCTTGAGGGAAATAGACAAATAGCCGGCATTGACGTAGTAAGGCCATTGTTTCTCTCTGTGGTTATGCTTTAAGATGTTATTACTTAAGGAATGTAAAACAAGTTTTATATGCCTTAAAGTTACACCTATATACGACGTAGAGTTAATGTATAGAAGTTATCCCATTCCCTCCCTTTTCAAGGTATGTCTTTACGGTTTTAATCTTCTCTATGTATAAGTTATGAAAAAAGTTGTTTAATCTAAAATATTATTACTATATTACAATCTCAGTTAAATATACATGCATGATAAACTTCCACTCATTGTACAAACCGTAATTTCTCTTTATGGATTTCCAGTATTGGTATCATATCATTATACTTCAAAATTACTTCGAAGTATGTAAGTTCATAACCTCTTCTATATCAGATGTTGTATGCCTTCAGTAACCATCGAGAATACCTCCCTTGGTTTGTAATAAACACTGATATACCAGGACTTTAAATAAACTAATGTGCTTGAACACATGTTATAAGGTTCGTAAATATACCTTAACAGTACACAAACTAAATATACATACTGAAATGGGCCGGTTGCCAAAAGTTTTATCATCCTTAGGATGTATGCCCTTACCACTTTGAGAATACAACGGCTCCATATTTTTCAGCGACCGGTAGTAAATATTACGCGGCGGTGTTTCATGCGTCGGTTCCGCACCGGGTCGCGCTTGCGGGCGCTCTTGCGTTTTGCTTCACGTGATCTACTATAAATCTAGTGAATTAATTATTATCTATTCTAGTGAAATTAATAATTATTCCTCAATGTAAGTATTTATTATAAATATGATATACACTTAGTAAAAATAAAAACACTTTTAATACAAATCAGAGAACTTTGTGCACCGCTTAACAGCTAAAATGACTATATTTAAAATGAGTTGGGGTCTAAAAGATAATAAACACACCTGCTTCAAATACAAGTTTAAAGAAACAAAGTTAATTTTCAAAAGACGATAAAATTATTCTCGACCAATCACATACGAGGTCAATTTATAGAATTAAGGATACTCGACCAATCACAAGTAAGGAAAACATTTCCTTCTTACCTGCTTAAAAGGATCTTACCGATCCAGCATGTTTCAGTTTGGAAATATATTTATAAAATATAATAATAATAACAATGATTCTTGTCAATACTTGGAATTACCTTTGACCTGGTATTAGTCTTAAATCAGCCTGGGATACAAAAGGCTTATCCTAAATTTAGCCTAAATTTAGGCCTAACGTAGTTTTTGCACCACATTTACAGAAAAAGGTCAGTTTTAAATATATTTTGACCTGGATTTAGGCCTAAATCGCCCGGGTAACAAAAAGGATTATCCTAAATTTTACAGAGAGAGGTCAGTTTGAAATATATTTACAGAGAGAGGTCAGTTTCGTTTCTGTATGGAGTGTGGGTTGTTTTGTTTTCTCGTGGTCGATTGTTAAATGTACATAGATAATAATAATAAAATAATTAAAGAAAATCCGAATTATTTAAAGAAAACTTTGAAATATTGTAGTTAAACATCGAGCGGAATAATGATAAATGTAAGATGAATAATTGTTATTTTAATAAAGAACTTAGAAAGATTTAATTAAAATACATGTTTATGTTAGCAGAGAAGAGACTATTTTGTTATTTTATACTCATTACATGGCTAAAGATGATTTTAAAGCAGTAAGTCAATAGAACAAAAACCGGGGCATAGCTTGGTGTAGAGGGTTGCTAGGGGCTGACCTTACTGATTTACTGATTTATTGCTTTAAGGTACGTAAAATATATGTTTTTAATAAAATTTCATAAAATTTTAGTAAAAGTTATTTTAAAACTTGATAGTTATAAAATTTATAAACAAAAAGTATTAACAGTTAATAATAAATTCTTTGTTCAAAGATAATGATTGATTTATTATAGAAGTTTTAAGAAACTTTGAAGTAATTTTAGTTATATTTGAATGAGTAATATAAATGTACGTGTTTAATAAATTATACGTTATATGTGTAAGTGAGTGTGCGTGTGTGTGTGTGTGTGGGTGTGTGTGGGTGTGGGTGTGGGTGTGTTGTAAAGTAAGATCTGTGTGTGGGAGTGTAAGTAAATCTGTGTGTGTAAGTAAATCTGTGTGTGTAAGTAAATCTGTGTGTGTGAGTATATCTGTGTGTGAGTGTAAGTAAATCTGTGTGAGTGTAAGTAAATCTGTGTGTGAGTGTAAGTAAATCTGTGTGAGTGAAGTAAATCTGCATTTTGTGTGTAAAGTAAATCTGTGTGTGAGCTGTAAGTAAATCGTTGTGTGAGTGTGTGTCGTTATGGTGTGTGTGTTGTGTGTGTGTGTAAGTGTAAGTGAAATGTAAGTGTCTATGGGTAAATGTAAGTTTCATAGTGAATGTGTATAAGTGTAAGTGTGTCCGCGTGTGATAAGTATGTAAATGTAAGTGTCTTATGGGTAAAATGTTAAGTTGTCATAGTGAATGTTGTATAATGTAATAGAAGTGTGTATTAAGTGTCATAGTGAATGTTGTGTATAAGTGTAAGTGTGTGTGTGTGTGTGTGTGTGTGTGTGTGTGTGTGTGTGGTGTGTGTGTGTGTGTTGTGTTCTAAATAATAATAACAATAGGCATGAAGTAAATAACACTAAGTATAATAATAAAAATAAAAATAAAATAATAAAAAAAATAAAAATAATAAAAATATAATAAAATAAATAAAATAAATAAAAAGTATTAAAACAAAATAAAAAACATAATGTTAATAAATATATGAGTTAAAGCAGTAAAACATATGAGTTAAAGCAGTAAAACATATGAGTTAAAGCAGTAAAACATGAGTTAAAGCAGTAAAACATGAGTTAAAGCAGTAAAGCAGTAAAACAAAAGCATACTAATCCCCCCCCCTTGGTGTTAGGTCACACCTCTATTGATTTACTGATTTACTGTTTAAAGGTATGTAATGTTAATAATATAGAGTTAAAATGTTAATAAACATATGAGTTAAAGCAGTAAAAAGCATATAGTTAAAGCATTAAAGCAGAAAGTTAAAGCAGTAAAGCAGAAAGTTAAAGCAGTAAAGCAGAAAGTTAAAGCAGTAAAGCAGTAAAACAAAAGCATACTAATCCCTTAGGTGTTAGGTAACACCTCTATTGATTTACTGATTTACTGCTTTAAGGTATGTAATGTATGTGAGTTAAAGCAGTAAAGCAGAAAGTTAAAGCAGTAAAGCAGAAAAGTTAAAGCAGTAAAGCAGGAAAGCAGTAAAGCAGTAAAGCAGAAGTTAAAGCAGTAAAGCAGAAAGTTAAAGCATAAAGCAGTAAAACAAAAGCATACTAATCCCTTAAGTGTGTTAGGTAACACCTTATTGATTTACTTGATTACTGCTTTAAGGTATGAATTGTTTAAAGCAGTTAAAGCAGTAAAGCAGAGTGAGTTAAAGCAGTAAAGCAGAAAAGTAAAAGGTGTTTACATACTCAAAAACATTACTAATCCCTAGTGTTAGGTAACACATCTATTGATTTTACTGATTTACTGCTTTAAGTATGTAATGTTAATAAATATGTGAGTTAAAGCAGTAAAAACATATGAGTTAACAGCAGTAAAACATGAGTTAAAGCAGTAAAACAGTAAAACAAAAGCTTACAATCCCCCTTTGTTGTTAGGTAAACACCTCTATTATTTTACTGATTACTGCTTTAAGGTATGTAAAGTTAATGTTTTTAATAAATATTTCGTACCAAAGTGTAGTAAAATAAACAATGATTATATATTCAGACACTCTGGATTTTCTGCTTACATACAATTTTTAAAAATTTATAAATTAAAAAGAATTAAAATTAAGGAAAAAGTATTAAGTAAAAAAAATGGTTAATAGGGCTGTAAGAGTTACAGTTTAAGGTCTGTAAAGTATATGTTTTTTTAATAAAAAATGTTTAAGTATGAGGTAAAATGAATGACTCATAAGGTTCGCGAAAATGTTTTTAATGAAAATGTTTAAGTATGAAATAAAAATGATTGACTCTATAGTATATATATTTTTCATTCGCGCCGGAATATTGCGCCTTCGGGCGCACGCGGCGGGCGGGAACGCGGAAAATGCGCCTGCCTGCGGGCTCACGCGGCGGGCGGGAACGCGGTGACGGGGAGCGGCGGGGTTCGCAGCCTGTGGGTGCGGGCGCTGGCATTCTTTGCGGTGGGCCTCATGCTGAGCCCTGGTGGTTAGCTTTTGAAAACTAAGGGTGAAGACATTAATATTAACTCTGTTCTTTGATGTAGGTAGAGATGAGCCATCAAAGAGATTTCATCAAAGATGAATCTTCAATATAGATGGCATCAAAGATGAGCATTCAAAGATGAGTCATCAAAGATGTAACCTTCGATGGAGCATCAATGCTGAGGCATTAATGCTGAGGCATCAAAATTGAGGCATCAAAGGTGAGGCATCAAAATATCGAGTGTATTGTGATAGTGAAAGTTAAGATGTATCTGTGTGTGATGGGTGGAGTGTAAGTGTTATTAGAGGTTTAATGTAGTGTCTATGAGAGTGTAAGTGCTTATATAAGTGTCATAAAAATACTAACTCATAGTAGGAAGCATTCTGAGCAGATTGTAATATACACCAATAAATTAATAATACCTTATTAACTAGGGGTAGACACCCATATTAGGGCTATTCTAGGCTCATGGGAGGCTAGAAAAGGCGTGAAAAAAGTGGCACTCAGTTGGCACTATTTGGCACTCACTTCGGCACTATTGTGGCACTTCACTGGCATTCCATTGGCACTCACTGGGACACTCTTGGCACCTCACTTGGCACTCACCTGGCACTCACCTGGCACTCATCCTAATACTCATAGAACACTAATATAACATCAATAGATACTTCTTACGGTGATTGGGGAACCACCAAAAGCTGTAACCATCCAACTATAGGCACCATCAAAGATGAACCGCTAAAGCTGAGACATCAAAAAGATGAGTCATCAATAATGCCGAGTCATAAAAATTGAGCCATGGAAGACCAAAGGGTTGGTAGTGTGTTTGTACGTGTGTATAAGTGTAAATGTAAGGTCTATGTGTAAATGTAAAGTGCTCATAGTGAATGGGTGATATAAGTGTCATAGTGAATTGTGTGGTAAAGTGTAAGTTAAATCGTGTGTGTGTGTAAGTAAAATCTGTGTGTGTAAGTAAATCTGTGATGTGAGTGTAAGTAAATCTGTTTGTGTGTGTGTGTTGTGTGTGTTTGTGTGTGTGTGTGGTGTGTGTGTGTGCTGAATGTGTGTGTGTGTGTGTAGTTGTGTGTGTGTGTGTGTTCAAGTTAGGATAGATCCATACATACGGTTCAAGTTATAACGAAAATAGTGACGGTGGCCACGAGTTGGGTAAAAAATTTAGCGTGTGGCCAAAAATTGACCATGTATATGGCAAGGTCAAGCCTAAATATCATGGTCAAACAAGTTAAGACATCAAAAAAGGGCTAAGCCCCTAAAGGAAGGACAATAAATTACCGTGGGTCAAAAATGACCCATGAAGGACAAAAAATTACCGTGGGTCAAAATTGACCCATGGTATTCTGTCAAGCTTGGAGCAAAGGGGAAGGACAAAAAAGGTTAAGACATCAAAAAATAGGGCTAAGCCCCTAAATGAAGAATCAAAAAATTAACCTGGAACAAAATTGACCCAATGGTATACGAAATTAAGGGACAGTAAAATAGAGAGGCATACGATAACAACGGATTAGCTAATACGCAACCGTTGGCGCAACCCCTTCTTCGAAGTGTGCAAAAATTAGGTTGCCATAAAAAAATTAGGGATTGCCAAAAAAATAGGGTTGCCAAAAATTAGGTTTGCCGAAAATTAGGTGGGCCAAAATGACCATGGAAGACCAAAGGGTTGGTCGAAAAAAGGTCAACGCCCAAAAAGGTAAAGGCACAAAAAGGTCAAGGGCAGGTAAAAATTTGGGCCCAACAAAGGTCAAGGCCCAAAAAAGTGAAGGTCAAAAAAGGTCAAGGGCAGGTAAAAATTTGGGCTCAAAAAAGGTCAAGGGCAGGTAAAATCCGCGTTGGTCAAAATGACCAACGGGTTCGCTGGATGTCAGTTTGCACCCCTATACT
>JABUQX010010276.1:47500-80000 GCA_015478945.1 Trachelipus rathkii | reverse complement strand
AGTGACCTATTTAGGATTAACATTTTTTATTAAGCTATTATAGAAGTCTGATAATAATATTATGAAGATCGTGAGAGATCCCATGCATTTATTTATGTCTATAATTGACAGTTAACAATATATTATTGATGATATCATAAAATTAATGTGGGATTGGTTACTTAAACAATATTTTTGTTAAAATGAGATCATTATTTGTCTAATTTATTTATTTATTTTATCTTTATTTATTTGTGCCTTATTTAGGTTATTTTTTTTGTCCTATTTATGAGAGCGATAAGTTGATCATAGTACTGTGAGTTGATTGACTGCAAATTATTTTTTTAATTTATAAAGTAAAATAGGATTAGTTTTTTTATTTGTTTGTCAATTTATATTGCGTTTGTATAAAAGAAAATATATATTTCGTGTTGCATTATAATTTATAACATCTGTATTTCTTTTAGACTTTTACCGGGCTGAGTTTTACAGTTACCTTCCGTTATCTTCGTGCCCTGAATTTATATAACTCCACCCCTTTTGTCATATAGAGATAAGAAAGGAAATTGAAAAAACTTGCGCCAAAGTCTAATCTTTGCTGCTTGCGCATCCCCAGCCCAGCTGTTCTTCCGAATAGCCTACCAAAAATATTTTTCTCATTTTTGTCTCTACAAATGAAAGTGAAAGCATAGTGTATTTATATACTAATCTATGGTGAAAAGTTTTCGTGTGTTTGTCGTGGCTTGCATATCTATGTGCAAAATTTTTAATTTATTATCAAGTGCTTTTGAGAACTAAATCTGAAATTTTATGTAAATCTTGCTGTAATTTGTACATCTTGCAGCAATTCGAGTAAATAATAATACTATTTAAAAAGTTTTACATATATTTTAGTTTAACGTGTTTCCATCCTGAATGCATTTCCTGTTTGGCGGATATTGGTCTCGCGCGGTGATGTAATGCTTGCAAGGATAAGTTAAATTTAGGAATTGTTATGAATAATAAATAGGTCATCGACCCGCGTCTATGTTTACTTTTTAATATATACAATAAGATAAATTTGGGAGTTTTTGGAAACTCTTGCTAGTATCGCATAGTGCTTTGCAAAGTGATGTAGGTTAGTTCTTATGCTCAAAACTCTAGTTCAAGGGTATTGAATATATTTCCAAGACTAAGTTAAATATTGGGCTGTGGACTGTGACATATATTTTTAAAATTTGATAAAATTTCCATAAATTAAATTAAAGAATGCTCAGTGTTTGAATATATTTTAACTTACAAGTAGGTTAGCCAAACTTCAAAAAATAATCTTCACAGATACTGAGATTTTAATTCAAAAGTCTTTAGTGTTGAAAATTTTTTGGTAATTGTTACCCAGAGGGTTGTCACCCCCGATTTTTATGAAAATCACAGGATATACTCTAAAAAAAATAATAATAAAGAATAGTGAAAACGAAAATCGTCGCTCTCCTTAGGAAAAAAAGTTACAGCCTCTCAAAGTTGTAGAAAACCCCATAGGATTTGTTATTAAAACAAAAACAAAAATTTTTTTTTTTTGAAAATCACATGATTTACTCTAAAAAAAATAATAATGAGGAACAGTGAAAACGGAACATTGCAGTCTCTCTTAGGACAAAAAAGTTACACAGCCTCTGAAAGTTTAAAATTTTCCATAGAACTTTCTTATAATAAAAATTAGTGGGCCTCGTGCTCGTTTTAGGGCCATCCTAGTTCAGGTTATGATAAGATTTGTTAATTCTACATAGATTTTCTCTGTGTATACTTAACAAAACTTATCATAACCTGACTTAGAGGGCCTGAAATGAGACCTAACCTGGATCGATCAATATTGAAAAGTCTATGGGATTTTTAACAACTTTGAGAGGCTGTAACTTTTTTTCCTAAAGAGAGCGACAATTTTCGTTTTCACTATTCTTCATTATTATTTTTTTAGAATATATCCTGTGATTTTCATAAAAATCGGGGGTGACAACCCTCTGGGTAACAATTACCAATTTTTTTATGACAAGTGTGACTTATGAAAGTGTAGGCCTTTGTTTCCACAAGAAAATGCTGGTAATTATTTGCAATAAGTGTCTCTAAATAGATTTTTAGGAAAATCTCGGCCAAGACTCTAAAAAAAATAGTGATGAAGAATAAAAACAAAATTAATGATCAGTTTCTTAAGGGAAATAAAGGTAATAGTTGCGCAGAGGGGCTTCATCCCAGATTTTTATAAAAATCACAGCATATACTTTATAAAAATCACAGCATATACTTTAAAAAAATAATAATGAAGAATAAAAAAAAATGGTAATTGTTACCCAGAGGGTTGTCACCCCCGGTTTTTATGAAAATCAGAGGATATATATATATACTCTCAAAAAATATATATGAAGAATAGTGAAAACTAAAATCGTCGCTCTCTTTAGGAAAAAAGTTAAAGCCTCTCAGTTGTTAAAACTCCCATAGACTTTTCAATATTGATTGATCGAGGTTAGGTCTCATTTCAGACCCTCTAAGTCAGGTTATGATAAGTTTTGTTAGGTATACACAGAGAAAATCTATGTAGAATTAACAAATCTTATAACCTGAACTAGGATGGCCCTAAAATGAGCATGAGGCCCACTAATTTTTTTACATAAAGTGTATGGGAAACTTTTAAAATTTGAGAGGTTATAATTTTTTTTTCCTAAAGAGAGTGCCAATTTTCTTTTTCACTATTCTTCATTATTATTTTTTTACAGTAGCTATATATAATATATCCTGTGATTTTTAAAAAAAAATTTTTTTTCTTTTTATAATTAACTTTGAGAGGCTGTATGAGAGGCTGTAACTTTTTTCCTAAAGAGAGCAATGATTTTCATTTTCACTATTATTTTTTTAGAGTATATCCTGTGATTTTCAAAAAAATCTGGGGTGACAACCCTCTGGGTAACAGTTACTAAAAAAACAAACTTAGTCTCTTTAGGAAAAAAAAGTTGCAGCCTCTCAAAGTTGTTAAAACTCCCATAGACCTTTCATTTTTGATCCATCCAGGTTAGGTCTCATTTCAGGCCCTCTAGTTCAGGTTATGATATATTTTGTTAGGTATACACAGAGAAAGTCTATGTATACTTAACAAATCTTATTATAACCTTAAATAGAATGGCCCTAAAACAAGCATGAGGCCCACTAATTTTTTTATAAGAAAGCCTATAGAGAAAATTTTAAACTTTGAGAGGCTGTAACTTTTTCCTCAATACTTAAAATCATTTTTATTTTTTTATGCTTCATTATTATTATTTTTTTAGAGTAGTTATATCCTATAATTTTTTTTATAAGAAAATCCTATGGGAGTTTTAACAACTTATGAGAGGCTGTAACTTTTTTTTCCTAAAGAGACTGCCAAGTTTATTTTTTTTATTCTTCATTATTTTTTTTTAGTATATTCTGTGATTTTTATAAAAATGGAGGGTGAAGCCCCTCTGCGCTACTATTACCAAATAAAGTTATAGCCTCTCAAAGTTTGGAATTTTCCCCTAGGGTTTTTTTATAAAAAAACTGAATGGGCCTCGAGATTAGTTTAGGACTATCTTAGTTCAGGTTACAATAAGATTTTTTCAAGTATACACAGTAGACTTAGCAAAACATAACCTGAACTAGTAGGGTCCTAAACCAAGACCTAACCTGGATGGATCAATGATGCTGTAAACCTAGACCTATTGTAAATAATTACCAAATGTGTAAAGTAAAAAGTAACTTTTTTCTTTCTTGTTATTTGAACACAATTTAAGCATACACTATTTTAAGTAGCTATGTAATATTAACCAAGGGACAAAAAAAAAAAAAAAAAAAAAAAAAGGACCCTAATTATATTGAATTAATGCATCTAAAAATAATTTCATAAAAAATTAATGCATCTAAAAATAATATTTCATAAAAACTACATAATTCAAATCAAAATGAAAATATAAAAAAGTTTCAGCAAGAAATAATGGTATTTATACAGCAGTTGTAGCTTGCCTTATGTTTTTGAAGCATTGAACATTGAAAGTATTGAGACCGTAAGAAGTCACAAGGGCCTATTGAGACTGTCCTCACCAACTATAATAAATAAGCCCAATCACTGAACATGCTCATACAAAACTTGCACAGCACCCTAGTACTTGTCAATATCTTACATAGTATACAATAAATAGGTTACTACCATAAATAAAAACTATAGCTAAAGTACATTCTTATCACACTACAAGCTTTAATAAGTTTGTCATAGTTATGGCATGCAGTTTTACCTTAATAGCTAACAAAAAAAATACCAATTTGGCCTATTCAAAATATATGATGCCAAAACCATCCAATCCAATCCTTTCTTAAATATAGCAAATGAGCCCTACTCAACAAGCTCCTGTGTCAAACCATTCCAAAAATTAGCAACCCTATTACTGAATGAATATTTTCTTAATCAAGATGGCATGCCTTCTTAATTTTCTTATTTCCCATGGTCTCCCATCCATGGTATATTTTAAAGAATTTATTGGTCTCAGTGTTATCAATAGATGTAAATATTTTATAGACTTTTATCATGTCCCCTCTAAGAAATTGCCTTTCTGCAGAAAACATTCCTAACTCCTTCAGCCTCTCCTTGTGGCTCTTACCTTCAAATCCAGAAATCATCCTTGTTGCTCTATGTTGCACTCTCTCCAACATATGTCATTTTAAATATAGGGCCCAAACTTGTGCACAAAATCTAATACTGACCTAACAAAACTATTATACTGTATATATTATAATATCAGGTTTTCCAAAGGGAAGACAGAGGCATAGGTAATTGGAGATTCTCAGGTAGGAAACCTAGATATAGGACTTTTTCGTAAAATGGATAATGGGAAATGAACGAGAGTACATTATCCAGGTACCTTAGTGAATGATGTCATGGATGGGATAGGATAGATAGAGAGATTGAGAATACAAATGTTGATTCAAATGTGATAGTGCATGTGGGTACGAATTTTGTAGGACATAAAAGGTTGGAAAAATTATTAGCAGTTCAGTTTATAGTAGGTTGATTCAAAAGTTGAAAACCAGTGGATAAAGGTGCATGATTTCTGGGATATTACCTCTGAGGTTAGGTACATGTCAGGAATGGGGAAGCAGGACTTCAGGTGTAAATGAAAGGGTTAGGAAATTATGTAAGAAAATATAGTTTTTTGGATTTGTGTAAAGAATTTCTAGGCAAAGATCTCTATGCAAAAGGTGAAGTTCACTTGAGTCATAAAGGTGTAGAGCTTTTCAGTACAAGTTTGTAGACTTGTCTATCAAAAAACTAGGTAAAGTTAGGGGTGATGGGCTAAATCTTGATATCTTCCTTGCTTTTGTAAACAACATTGCTATTTATTATACCTAATATCTTATTAGCTTTATTCCTTGCTTCTGAATACTGATTAGCCACCTTCAGATTACTGCTTATAATCACACCAAAATCTTTTTCTTGGTCCACAGATTCATTCCAATTCCCATTAATACCATAGTTAAATCTTTTATTTGAGTAACGTAAGTGAAAAACCTTACACTTTTTTACTATTAAAATTCATTTGCCACTTATCTGCCTACCAAATCTTTACATTGAAACAAATGTACCTTCAACCATAGCTTCTTAATTTCTATCCCACCACATTTGTTCTTTCTCTTTATCATTCTGGCTCTTCTTCTCATCTTTCTCATTTTTTCTTTCTTCAAATATTCGTAACATCTGTTTCTTAATATTATCATATTCTAATTCACTTAATCCACATCCACCTATTACGATCTGCTCTTGCCATGTTTTCAGATTTGCCAAGTATAGTAAATGTGCACCTTTCACGTCATTTTCCCATTCACTCATACCTAAACATATCGCTTCGCTCATGACTTTTGCATATCTTATCACATATTCTTTCGCGTTCTCTTTCTCTTTTCTCAATCTTCAATACATTTAACACAATATTGAATCTCTCTACTCTTTTGTCTAACTTATATCTATTATCTAAGACCAATAAAATTAAACTCACACCTTCTTTCAATAACACCATCATACTTAAATTCTTTGTTAGTTCCTCCACCTCCCCTTCCAAATGCAATCTTATAATTAAACTCTTTTGTCTCACTCTCATTCAACTGTACCCAATCACACACCTTTCTTCTCCATTATCTTTCTTTGGAATTCTTTAGGATCTGATGTAAACAATACTAAATTATTATTAAATTTAAATTTTCATGCTACTCATCTTCCCAATTTAGAGTACAAACAAGAACTAGCAAAGTTGCACACTGACAAAAAAATAAATTCTATCTAAATTGACTTGGGTAATTTACACTTATAATTAATAATATTCTAGTACTCCTTCTATTCTATATTACTATATTATAAAAATCTGAAATATGTTACCTTTTTAATGTATGAAGAATACACAACAGATGAAGACAGGATGGAAGTATTTAGTATAGAGCACAATAAATAATAGATAAAGAATGAATAGATAACAATACACAATAAAAATATATTGGTTAATCATATGTTAATATAGTCAAGTTACAAAAGTTTTGTCCACACAGGTCAATATTAAATGAGGTCACGTCTTTAATATAATATTATGATGAAAATGCATATATAATGAATAAATGAATATATGAGAGCTCACTACAATATATCTGATAATGTCCCTTCTCTGATCTGCTTATGGAATGACTTTCCCTCTGATTATGTTTTGAATCCTCACTTAATTGATTCTAGATTCACCTCGAATGTCATGTTTACAATTTTATATTATAATTATATATTCGGGATAACTAATGGCTTAGGTAACTGCAACAAAAAATCCTCTGCCATCATATTATATAATATATATAATATAATATATATATATATATATATATAATATATATATATATATATTATATATATATAATATATATATATATATATATTATATATATAATATATATATATATGCTTATATGTATTTCATTAACAGCAAAATATCATTTTTTCAATCGATATCGATATATTGGTGAAGTTCTAAAACTACAAAATTTCTTTCAGTTTTATTGTCAATTGAATATATATATATATATATATTATATATATATATATTATACTACAATATATATATATATATATAATATATATAATATATATATATATATATATATATATAATAATATTATATATATATTATAACTATATATTATATATATATTTATATTCACGTCTCTATCGGTCCCACTCAGAATATTGGCATCCAACATAAACACATACACAACCCACACCCCATATCATCCGATCGCCATTATCTCAAAAAACGATAACAATAGCTACAGGGAAAAGGAAATTACAATTTGTCTGGGAATCTGGGACCAAAACACTCTCTCACTATGCGGAAAACCTTGATGTAAAACACCACACCAAAAACACAAAAAAAAATCACATAATATCACACACGAATTCACCCACAACACTCGCATAAACCACGCCAAAACAACAGACACATACATTCACTCACGGCCACCAACAATCATATCTAGCTAAACAAAAATATACCTTAAGTATAGCGAAACCAATGTATAAAAAAAAAACACCTAAACAAAGCTGGTAAAAAAAATAAATAAATATTGGCTATTTTTTTTTTTCCATACGCGAGCAACAGAGAGACAACCAACAAACCCCCCACAAAACACAACCCAACAACAACCCCAACAAACCCAACATAACACCCAGCCAACAACCCACACCCAAACACCACTCACTCACTCACCTCACTTCACCTATCACCTCTCACTACCAAACTCAACGTGATAACTACCTTACCCAACATAACATCCTACACAAACCACACCACCCACTTAACATAACTACACCCATCAATCACACTAACCCCAAAAATATACACAAACCCCCACAACACTACTAACTATCGACACTCACGTCACTACACAATCCAAACCTAAACACCTAAAACCCTCACCCTCACCCTACACTAACAACACAAATCACCTAACCACCACAACCACAACCCCAAAACACTCACAACACAACAACCTAAAAAAATATAAATACACCACTACCTTAACAACCCCACTTTCAACTCCATTTCTTTTTACACACACACCACACCTACCACCACCACTCCCACATTACTACAACTATAGAAAGGGCTCTATCCCACCAAGCAATAAAAAATGAAAACTAAAACAACAATCATATATCACCAGATTAACCCATATATATTTGTAACAAGCAAGATACCTACACAACACCAGGACATATGCCTAAGAAGGGACTTTGAAGCCGAAACGACGGCCGCAAAACCCAAACACTACCAGAAGCGCTAACGGAGGACAGATATCCACTCCACCCAACACCCAGACACCTTCAGAGGCAAGATAGGACATTCACACACCACGCAAACACCACCCACACCAATACACAACAACACAGACAGCCCAGGACGAATGAGAGTTCCAACGAAAACTCCGCGACACAAGGGGACCACCGGCAATCTAGTCCCCTACACTACAAGCTTCAACCGCGCCAACAAGACCGGCACGACGAACCACCAGACAACCAATCCACGCCACACAGAACACTCGCCCAGGACTCTTAACCCTCATGGGGTAACATTTAACACAAACACGCACAACAATACTTAAAGAATACAAAACAAACAAAAGCACCAACCACATTTAATTTTAGAAAGTCTATATTATCTCATTACCCCACGCCACACACCAACAAGTAACCACAATACATAACGGTACTCCTAAAATAGGACATTCTTAATCAATACAACAACTTACAACATAAATAGCAATATACCCAAATAACAACAATTCTTTTTTTTTTATTTTTTTTTTTTACCATCCTTCCCTATCTAAAAATACTTTACACACGAGGAATATCCAAACAATGTATAACTCTACCATATTAATCACGATCCACGCCCCCAATCCATTGTACATCGATATATTTCGACAACAGGCAGATATATTTTATCATCATCTTAATTAATCCATATTTTTTTTTTTTTCTCTCTTAACCAAATATTCCGCACCTCAAAATAATGAGCCACCCACCCAGCATAAAAACCACATCCAGCCAAATATATACCTTTCCCTGTAAAGCTATTAGTAGCTTTACATGACGCAAATAACTGAGTTGTCGCCTACACCTTAAACCAAAATCCTTCAAACTACGCATATAATTCCACAAAACCCAAATACCATACCTCATTATACAAATCCAAACCTCATTTCGATTATGCCAGCCACACCAACGAAATTCAAACTACTATCCTATATAAAACGTCGCAAAACAGCGCCCTACAACCTACAACGTTACACGAAACAAAACCCACACTTAACCAAAAATAATAAACAACAATACAGCAAACCAATATAATATACCACACAATACGTATTGTAATTTACGAAAAAGGACATACTGTGGTAATCTTACCCTCCTTAATCAAATTCAAAATACACATAAAACTCATACACATGGTATACAATAATATAAAACACATCAAATCAACTAGATGGAAATATGCAAACGGACAACCTAATCACATCATCTCACGCTCGTTAATGACACCACCAAATCAAATACAATCAATTCACACACATAACAAACACACATCCCCATACACCTAAAACTTACACCATCAACATAACCTCAACACCCAAACAAATATACAAACTCACTAAAAAACATACATAACACCAACAAAACACCACATAAAACACACAAAATATACAATACAACACAATAACCCAACATACCCAAACCAAAACTACATATCACTCATACAATAACACCCCCAAACCACCCAACACCCCAACCACCCACCCCCACACACATACAAACTAACCACAACACACATAACATACTATCAAAACTACACAACAATACAATCACTAATCCATCACACAACCTAACACAACACAAAAATATAATACAACCTCCAAACCCAACCCACCAATCATAATCACACACCCTAAACATATAACCACACAACCAAAAACCAAACCCACAACTAAAACAACAATATATATATATATACTACCAATAACTATACCATCCCAATATCCACTAAACCACCACAAATATCATAACACCAACACCAACACACCAACCACCTAACAACCAACATACCATACAACATAACCCCAATTCACCACACAACCCTCCACAACACAAACAAATACATAATATTACGGGAAGTCGACCCGAAACATAGTCGAACCAAAAAGCCCACCACAACAACCTAGCAACAACCACACCCAACACTCAACATCAAAACCACAAAAACACACCGCCACACTATTACGAGCTAAAAACGCCATTAACGAACGCCCCACAAAAACTGACACACTAACAATCACTATCCCCTCAATTCGGACCACACCCGAACATTACAAATTACTCATTCCAAAAGCTTCAACCCCAAACCCGCTCAATCCAACCAACTTATTACGCCACACCGAACAAAAATACAAGAAAAACACACCCCCATCCTCACATATACAACCCACAACCAAAGTCACATACACAACACAAAAACAACAACGTCTAACAAACCAACATCTCATATTTCTACTAACACCTCACTAGCAAACCAATTCACATATTAAAATAATTAATGAAAAATCGAATTATGAATAAATTTATTATTATTATAAGCTTCACAAAGATTTCTAAAACGGACAAACAAACACTAAATATATACACGAATCTCAAGCTCATAAGGATTATAACAAGAACACCACAAACAAAATATATACCCAGCAGAATACATCACATTTCACCCCACACGGGACCCCCCAGACCGAACTAAAAAACACATAAATTCTCTCCCAAACTAGAGAGACACCACTCTACATCAACACCAAACTCACTTTACCTCACCAAAACCTGTAACCCAAAATCATTCCTCTCTCAACTTAATCGAACTGATCACTTCATGAGCCAATGGAGCCTCGACAAAACAAAGCGTATTACTTCATCATTTCCAGTCATTTTTCAAATCAAACCACAAACACCAACCCCATACTCTAACCCACACACTCTACGTAGCTTTTAACACTACCAACCAACTTCGACAGGAACCAAGAAATCCACCTCCATTGTGTAACTTACACAACACACCCGGTCTACAAAAAGTACATGAGACCAACAAACCAACACACACAAAAACACAACCTCTATCAATCACTCCAGGAATTTCTTTACTGATTAATTCCGATAAGATCAGCCTTCTTACTCCTTTTAAATGTTCCCAACAATCAATCCAACATCGCAGCATAACAGAATGCGGACTTCCTTCCTATTATCCACACAATGTCACATATCCTCTTTCCTGCACTCACGTAACTCGCCGACGACATCTCTATAGAACAACCCCTGAACGCAATTTCAATATCTCAAAACAGAGCTCCATTACGAAAAGAACGTGACAAAATGACGGACATCTCATCAGCTTTCACCTTATACCCAAACTACCCCGCTGAATCAAACATCATAAACACATCATTCAAGAGCAAGACAGAGTCAGCGACAGCTAACAATTATGATCAACACATTCTTCTCACAACATTTCATTTTTGGGTCGTCACTATTCCTGCTCGCTACCACACAAAACAACAACCAAACAACCTTTTTACATGAATTATCGATTCATGTTGAAAAAATTAGCTTGAATCGCCCCAGGATCTAAGAAAGTAGCTAACACACAGATTTATCACAAGAACATATTAGAAAGTCTTTTTTTCTAACTTGATTTCTTAAGCTCTTCAACAAGTGTAATTTTCCACTGAAGCTTTTGCTTTTAATAGCCTTATTTTAAAAATTAGATTTATTTAACTAAAATGGAAGGGATCACTTGGGCGACTGTTAATTCACGTTTAATCTTGTTTTAGTGATGTGTCAAATGGCTCAAGTAATGGAAAAATTTTGCCACTGAAAAATCAGTCAACATTTTCTGATTGCATCAGCAGCGTATATGATTAGGGGAACTTTTATTTTAATCTTTTAAGCCATATCCTAAGTAATTCCAGCGTGTACAAACGTCTTGAATTAATTTATGCTGTTTAGCATTCAGCTGCATCTGTAAAGTATTAAGCTTTGCAACTGCTGTTGCTGAATGGGTGAAAAGTGAGAGGATAATGCTTCTGCAAAGTAAATAAAATACTTTAACAGAAACTAACTGACAATCAAATATTGAATCGCTGAATGCTAGTCTACACACATGTGTAATCTAACACACAAGAAATGTAGCAAGCACAACCCTCCCTCGCCAAAACAAACACACCTATACCAGATACCATGTTGGTCACCATCAACACCACACAACACCAGCACCACAAACAACCAACACAACACAGCCCCAACCAAACACCCCCCACAACCCAACACCAACAACATACCACCCAACACAAACAAAAACCAACAACACACAAACAAAACACAAAACAACCACCACAAAAAACCACCACAAAAAAAAAAAAACAAAAATTTATCCTGGTATTCACTAAATGAATTCTATTTTTTGGAATATTGAAGAAAAATGTCAATGCCCTTATAGGCTCTCGACAAATGACATACATTGTTAGTAGCCAATTTTAAAATGCTTATTGGCTACTATATATTATATAATATATATATATATATATATTATATATAATATAATATATTAATATATATATATATATATATCTAATATATATATATTATATATATACTATATAATATATATAATATATATAAAGTAATATATATAATAATTATATATAATATATATATATATATAATAGTGATGGACCGGATGTTCAAAATTTTGAACTTGTTTGCCGGATGCGGATCTAAAGATGATGCGGATTGCGCGATCTTAAAGTAGATGTGGATGCGGATGCGGATGTACTCCTTGAAGTTTGAATTAAAAATGATTAATAGTATATATATATATAATATAATATCATATATATATATATATATATAATATATATCTATATATACATATATATATATAATATACTACTTAATATTATATATACATATATATATATATATACGTATATATATATTATTATATATATATATATATATTATATATATATATACTTATATATATAATTATATATCATAATAATATATCACCATCACTAATTAATAACTTTACTACACTATATAATATATATATATATATACGGTTTAATTACATCTAAATTATGATAATAATTAGAATACCTATTCCACAAATACCTGCATACATTGAAGTACTTCAAGCTATAAAAAAAACCATATAATATATATATTATATATAAATCACATATATATATATATACTATAAATATAAATATATATATATCATATATACCCATATAACCTTTAATTTCAATATACCAATAAAATATATATATAATATAGACCAAAAAAAGATGCTCTTCAATCAACTCTATGTCCCTCTGCCATGCTATCGGTTAAGTCCCCATCACCATTATATTAACATCTAGTGAAAATTACCCTACTTTCCACTACTATATACTATATATATATATAATATATATATTATATTATAATACTAGTATATATATATATCTTTACATTCTCTCCCAGTCAGGGTTACGAGCCTGTCAGTGGGGCCAACCTTCGCTTCCTTCTTGTTCTATCCATCACGATCCCATCCGCCATCAGCTCATCCAGTACAGGCATCAGGTGTTTCCTCAATGAATCCTCTACTGTGTCTCTTCACCTCCTCTTCCGCGGTCTTTCCCTCAGTCTCACTCCCTCCGGTCTCTACCTCCACCTCCTGCTGGCAACTCTCTCTCCCTGCATCCTCTCAAGGTGTCCCCACCATCTCAGTCTGGCTGCGTCCACTTTATTCATCATGGGTTTCACACCCACCCTCTCCCATCCACATGTCTCGTTTCTCACTCTGTCTCTTCTCATCTTTCCCAACTCACTGTCCTCAACCACATTCAATCTCCGCTGCTGTCTGAATACCTATCTACCTCGCTCTCCCTTCAAGCTCCATGTTCCCGCCCCATACAGAAGAACCATCGGCGTCACCACTCCCTCGTATATTGCTCTCTTCACTTCTTTGTTCATATATTCATATATTTATCTTTGAAGATGGGGTATACTGCTCCTACAGTCCTGCCATACTGCTCAATCTTACTCATAATTTCCTTTTTGCACACACCCCTTCTCTTTCAAGTTGCTTTCTAGATATTTATATCTACCACATTTTTTAATCTCTTCTACGTTCTACTTTTACTTAATCAACTCCTTTCTCCTCTCTCCCTGCCCTCTCATAACACTAAAACGATTAATTTCCTTTTTTCTCAGCATCTGTGTGCTTCCTTACATTCGCATACACATTTTACCCGCTCATACCTTACGGTTGCGTGCAGGAAACATCAACGCAGAACCAATTTGCTATCATCCTCTCACCATCTCCACTCCAACACACCAAATCATCTCATCTATACCTATGAATGTCTCATCAACTCTCTTCTAAACTCTCTTCCCTTACACCCCTTATGACTGTTTCCAAACTAACGCTATAAACAGTATATCGCCCGACAGCACACTACCTGGCCTTGCTTCAGTTTTTACCTCAAAACCATTCCTGTTTTTTATATCCTGTTCTTATTTTACCTTACTTATGCTATTCACGTGTGTATTCTTACTGCCTTTATCACTCTGCCTCCAACTTCATAATCCCTCCCCAGAACTCTCCCCAGCTTCTCTCTGGGTACAGAATCAAATGCTTTCTTCAAGCCTATGAAGGCGATATATGCTTCATATTGTATTCCCATGCCTTTTCCTGTATCATTCTTATTCAATGCAAACATTAAATCTGTACTACTTCTACCACCTCTGTACCCATACTGCTCTTTCACCCAAATCTTGGCTCTATTTTTGATCTTAATTTTTCTTTTTCTAATATTCTCTTTTAGCTAACTTTACCATGTGATCCATTAGTGAGATTACCTCTATAATTTTTACAATTTCCCGCGTCCCCCTTACCTTTTATAAATGGGAACTATATTGACCTTCCCCAACCTTCCGGCCACTCTACTCTCCACCCAACAACCTGTTCAGAAATCTCAGCATCAAGGCTTTCAGCCCCTCTCCTCCCTCCCTCAGCAAATCTCAATATTATCCCATCCTCACCAGGAGTTTTCCGCTCTTCATTTTCCTTAATGCCTCCCCAAATTCCTCCTCCGTTTATTTACCTTCCTTCCTCTTCTCCCTCCAACTTTTCTCCTCCTCCTCTCTCTCTCCCCTTCCTCTTCTGACTTCCACTTCCACATTCAACAACTCATCCAAGTACTCTATCCACCTTGTTTCCTTCCCTTCCGGGCCTTACCAATGCTTCTCCATTTTTCTGTCTATTGATATTATCATAACATACTCTACTCTATCGTCTACTCTTATACATTTCTTGCCCAATGATAAAAATCATATCTATCTTTGCTTTTCCTTCCATATCATTCCATCAGTTCCTTTGCTTAGACTTCTAAGCCACCTTCCTTCCTTTGCCCTCCTCTTCACTCTCTCCGCTTCATTTCTTTCTTCCACGTCATTTTCCTTTAGATTATATATATATATATATATAAATATATACTATTATATAAAATAATTACTATAATATATAAATATATATATATTATATATATAATATATATATATATATATCATATAATATATATAACAGAAATCGAAATTATCAAAATTACCCAAATTAAGAAAATCGCCCCCATGATAAAGATACCAAATAATATTTATTTTATTATGCATTTAATTATTATTAATTAACAATTCCGCAACATTCTCATTTTTCAAAAGAGGATGCGGATCACCGGATGTCAAAATAGGTGCGGGATGTTTCGCAAATGCGATGCGGATAGCCAGATTTATGTCCATCACTATATATATTAATAATTATTAATATATATATATCCTATACTTATGATCGATAATAATTGTATATATAAATAGTACTCAATTATATTCGGCTCGAATTGATTCTCCCGGTACAAAAATAGACCGAATACCGATATATAATCTCGAGTATTTGTATAATACGAATAGCCTCGAAATATAAAATACCGGAATACTTATATCACGAATATTCGGTGTCAGATATTTCTTCTTTTTTTTATTTGAAAAATACATAGTTTCTAAAATTATTAATTTTTATAAATTTATATTATAATATTATATACTATATACAATATTAACCTTTCTAGCTATATACCATACTATATAATATACAACCTTATGTGACGTCAATTATATTGTTTATAAAAGCTCAATATTCACACTGTAAATTATAGTTTCTCGAGTCAAAAATGCCGGTATAACTACAATATATCTACCCGTAATTATTTCTCATGTTCATAATTTATGTGTGATACTGAATAGGCCCAAATATATACTGTAAATAACTTATACCAAATATTCGGCACATCATATATATATTATATATACCTATATCTAATATATATATATATATATATATATATATATATTTTATATATATATATATAAATATACATATCAATATAAACTATAAGGTTCAAGCGTGACTTAATTTAGTAATATATACCGTCATATTAATAATTCTTTAAAAACTTATCTAATGTACAGTAGATAAAACGCGAAATACATTGGTTGGAATTGTACTGGTCCTAAATTTAATCTAGAGTACGGAAAAATGTAAAGATAAAAATAAATAAAATAAACAAAAATAAAAAATAAAAAAAAATAAAAAAGAAAAAAATTATAAGTGAACTAATAACTTCAATAGCTACAGCAAAAAGGTAATATTAACCATTTTTGGAAATTCCATGCGTAAAATATATTCACATAGTGAGAAAATGTAAAAAAAAAAAAATAAAATAATAATAGTTTATAAAATAATTTATTAATATAAGTAATATTGATGTGGATATTTAATTTCCTTTATTATCTTTTCTTTTCTCAGTTTAAAAATAACAAACCCTTTATTAAAAATGAAAAATTGAAAAGTTCTTTTAAAAGTTATGCTTTTTTTTTATTCATCTAAAGAAACCCAAGGGTAGTTAATTATCCGCTCCACGATGCTGCAAGAGTCGGGGTCTCATCTTCGGCTTTCCGGGGTATATCATACGGTAGGTAGAGGACTAATTTCTCCCCCCTCCCGGGGAGGGTCTCCGGTAAACCCCCGCTCTATTGGTATTTGGTCATTGTCGCGGGGGTCTCTACCGCCTCCTCCACCTACTAATCGTGAGTTAATGTGGAAAACAGTCCCCCCTCTGAGTATGTTCTCCCCGTCGGCTCGAGCCCCCTAGTGTGCCGTATAAAAGCATTTTCCTATGTGCATATTTAATTATACCAGTTCACCTAAAAATTATTATTTCCTTTTCGCTTGTAGCTATTTAGATTTTTTGAAATTATTTTTTTTTATTTTTTTTTTTTTATTTATTTTTCTTTTTTTATTTAATTATTTAATTTTTTATTATTTACAAAATTTCATCATTCTAACGTATAACTTAAGATTGGTTACCAGCATTCCACACCCATGTATTCCGTATTTACTAATGTATGCAATATTTAATTAGTTTATTTTAATAGATGTCAGTTGTAAAGGATTATATAATGTATGAAATACCTTATATAATATTTATTTTATGTTATTTACTATAAAAAAATATATTATAATTTTTAAATATTTATATATATATATTAATTTATATATATATATTATATTAATATATATCAATTAATAATACATATCAATATATATATATATATATAATATTTACAATCACATATATATATATTACAAGTAAAGGGATATTTTTTCTCGTGTTAATATCGATACGTATTTAATGTCTATATATTATATATTAATATTCATATAATATTAATATAATATATAATATATATAGGCCAGCTAATTTCGATCTATTCAGTACTAATTATTGTATCTTTAATAATAAACTATATTATATATTAGGCTACAGTTAAAAAACGGAATACATCTTGTCATGGAATGTAGGTCCAAATTGCTGCGTCCTAGGAATGGTAAATTAAATATAAAAATAAATATAACTAAAAAATATAAATATAGGAATTAACAAATCCTTAAATGTGGTGTTTTACAAGATTTTAAATTTAAAAGATGTATAGTAATATAGGTGAAATACCTGGATAATAAATTTTAAATCCCTTATGCAATTAAATATTAAAGGTGTTCCAAAAATCACAATCAATTATGGGGAATATTAAATTATTTATTTTAATATGATTAGAAGGCTATTTAGATACCTTAATTTATTGGTATTCTCCGATAAATTCAGAATAGCACTTTCGTAATATGTGAGAATTTTGCGTGTTATACGGCACACTAGGAGGGCTCGTAGCCCGAGCTCTAGACGGTAACATATGGGGGAGCACGTGGTTGACGTTTTCACTAACATTACCGGTAGTGGGCGATGGCGCGGAGGAACACCCCCGCGGAGCTACACTCCCATATCTCACCAAAGACGCGGGGGTTCCGGAGACCCTCCCCGGAGGGGGGGAATTCACTTCAATGTGACACCCTTTTTGGAACTGTTTATTTTAGCTTCCCTGAATATATGCCGAGAGACCACCGAGCCTCCCTAGCCTCAGTAGCTGAGTATAGCTCTTAGACTGAATGCATCTATAGAATATTAAAAAAAAAAAATAGATGCAAATACTTTATAAATAAATAGAGAGAAAAATTATTAATATAATTGTTTTTTTTATACTCAGAAGCTCAGACAACCAATAATTCAGACGGTCGTACTCACAATAGCCCTTGAGGTCTAAGTCAGTGAATTCAGCATATGCACATCTTTATACAATAATTTTTTACCTATGTATGGAGTTAGTTGAGTTGTGTATATACATTGTTCTTAATATAATATACTGTTTATCTCCAAGTTATCTCCTCACTAAAATTGTTATCGCTTTTTCAGCTGAGTAAAGTTTAATTGTAGTTTTTTGATTTTATTTTATTTATATTCTTAATTAATTATTAATTAATATTGTTATTATTATCTTTATTAATATATAGTTAAATATAAGTAATAAAATCAATGTCAAATTAATACTGATTTATATAAATAATATAAGTAATAATAAAAATAATATAGAGTGGTTACCGATATTATCTTACAACTCCCTCTATACGTGACTCAAAAATTTTTGACACTGTTTTTGGTAATTCGTGATATATTTATTTTATATATAATATTTTACATTTATTTTTATTTTAATCTTATTTTTGACGCCGTTTGACTGCTTTGCTAATTTGGAAAAAAACGTCAACCGACTATTTAGGACCTCTAGAGCTAATATATAATTTAATGTGACTCAAGTAAGTCATTCCATAAAGACCAAATGTGTATTCTCCAGTTTTAACATATGATTAGGAGCTTAAAATACGTTAATAGATATATTATACAATACATTATGGAACGGTGTCTCAGATTTTCACAACTCGCATGTACCCAATCAATTTTCTACAGCTCGCTGAAGGTGTAAATCGGGTATAACCAAGTATCATATATATAGGCCCCTAGTATGATATATTAGCCATTACTTAAATATACTATGTTATGTAGAATCATAAAAAATGTACTCACTATTGCTCCATAAGTTTAAAGCCTTAAACAATTAGACTAAAGTATACTTCTAAAAATCAAAGTTAATTACATTTCCGTAGTATAGTGAAAAATACATTTTAATTGGTAGATATTATAAACATTCAATTACTAAAATAACGGGCGTATACATCTTTAATGTATTTAGATGGCCTGTATACCACTGTGACGATTTACATTAACTACTATATTGAATAAAAATTGACTTTTTTTTCTTTTTTCAAAGTTTTGATAAAAAAATACCTTTAATTCATAAGGAAATTTTTTTTTTTGGTTTGTCCGAAAATAACTTATTGTTACTATTGGCTTTAGAAAAAGGAATAATATTTTTAAGGAATAAAAGTTATTATTTATCATGTCTGATATTTTTTATATCAACCCCAAAATTTGTAACATGGAATTTAAAATTTGAATTACTATATACATATATATGCTATACCATAGCTACTTCTATATATACTATAAATAGCAACGTAACTGCTATGATATATATAATAAATTATAATAATTTTTTTAACATTTTATAAGTGTTTAAAAATTTATTAGTACATTTTATCTATATACGTGCCATATAGTTTATAAACTGATGTACTAGAATTAGATGAGTATATCAACCAATTATTTATTCTAAATATATGAATTTGCATTACTTATATTTAGTGAATATATTATCCTTATATAACTACTCTCATCGAAGTGATGCATGCCTAAAATAAAGAACTATATATATATGATGAAAAAAGTATTCCACTATAATTATTATATATAGTCCTGCCTACGCCCATTATGACAACTCCGAGAGTATGAGGTGTGTCTCAACAAAAAATGTACCCCCATTTCCCTATTGACCCCAATCTCCTAATATGAGTAGTTTATAGTATAAATACCTACCAATATGTGTTGTAAAAATTATTTTCGCTCCGTACTGATATATATATTTTACGTCACTTTCTATATAAATATTTTACGTCACTAGCGGAAGAATATTTTAGATAATGCAAGAGGATATTCATGTACGGTGATTTCATCTACCACCATTAAACCTGAAAACAAAGTCATACCATAAAGTCAACTTAAATTCTTATGGTCAACAACCTCCGCCATTCAGCATTTAGCAGATATTTATATAAAGCAATTGATGTTGAATGAAACCTTTACAGATAAGATATATATTTATAATTTAATAATTTTTTTTAATTAATTTATATTTTATATATATAATTAAATTTTAAATATCTAAGTTATTTATAATCATATATTAAACTCAATTTATATATACTTATATATTATATATATATATATATATATATATATATATATATATATATATATATATAATATATATAATATATATTAATATATATTAATTAATAATTATATAATATATTATAATATATATATATATATGTCACTTTTACTTTAATGACGGTATAATTTTTTGATCGCTATTTGATAGTTTTCTAATTCTAAAGTCGTCATATATATATAATAATTATATATATATATTAATATATTATATATTAATATATTTAATAATATTAAATATATATAATTAATATATATATATATATATATATATATATATATATATTAATTTTTTTAATTAATATATATGTTAGTTTGATGCTGTTTCCTAAAATATTATACTATATATATATATTATAATAGATATATAATATTATATATATATATTATATATATATATATATATATATATAATAATTAATTAATATATATTTTAATATAATATTAATATTATATATATATAATATTATTATATATATAGAGAGGAGTAGATGATAGATAGATAGATAGATGAATGAGAGAGAGAGTGAATAGAGTAGTGAGATGATATATTAGAGAGAGAGAGATAAGAGAGGATGAATGATTCACAGTGGCACACGTAAAAGGTTAGTAATTACTAGAGTTAAAACAAATAACCGCCTCCAGCCATAAGGTAAAAAAAAAATAAATATAATGAATAATCGCTCGGAAACGTTCCTCTCAGAAACTTCGATCTTGTGCAATTCTTGTTTCCTACCCTTATTCAGCTATTACATTAAAACTAGGAATAATATATGTTGATATTTTCAATTTACATTACAGTGTTACAGATAAGGTTCTAGCCAGCAAATACAATAATATCTCTTCGAGAACAAGTCTATACTCACACATCGACCACACTATGCATTATAAAATGAAGTCTATATCACTTGGAAAAGTATTACCTTAACACTATCACACTATATACACCACCACACACCACACAACTAACCACACACATATCTATCATGAACGCACAACACCAACTACAATCATTCTATAGCACCTCTAACCACACACACAAATCACAATCCTCCACCTATCGGCGTATCTAAATAAAATGGAATATAGGCTGACACTTTCTTATTAGCAAATAGATTCGTAATTTGCGAAGTTTATCGCTCCAAGTATAAACGTATTGGCAGTGAAGCTTTATCATGATACTTAATTGATAATGTTATATATATTTTATATGGAATTGAGATTGTTTGACCCCATCCTCTGCTCTGGGTAGCTTAATGAAAAATTTATGAATTGAAATATAGTTGAGTAATCAGTGATTTGAATTACTTTTACTAATTAAAAAAATAATAAAAAAAAAAAGTGTAACTAGGACAATTTTTTTATAGGCAGTTATTCATTTAACTGTCTCATAGTTAATTAGTCCTAAACTTTAACTAGCTGATAATAATTATACTATACTCTCTCCTATGCTTTATGTAAAAATGTTTTATAATACTATTATAAATGTATATTTATTTTTTATATTTATAAAAATATATCTTTGAAATTAAGTGTTAATTAAATGCATTAAAATAAAATAATATTATATTTTCATTTATAAAATTAACAGTAAATATTGTTTATTTAAATTATTTTTTGCGAATAAGATCTTCATTTCCATTTAATATTAATAAAGATAAATGTCTTTTCAATGTACATGTATATATATATAGGCTAAGTAAATTATTCTTAATAAAATAACTTTACCAAGCCTTATATATATAAGTTAAGTTATTGAATAATGATCTTTTTCATACTTCTAATAGTGCTGATTTATTAAATAATAATAACATAGATTTTAATATTTATATATCATATTTGCAGGTTTTATATGAGTAAATTAGTAAGCATAAAGGTTGTTTACATGATGGTTATTGATGAAGGTTTAATAGGCAACGAAGCATACTGGATAATTGTGACGATTGTCACAACTACAAACATACATGTAACGCCCTCTACGGACCTGAGCTAAACTAATAATAATTGGAATTTTATGACGACCATACTTTTCTACAGGATCCGTTGCGGCAATTATTTTATTAAAGAAATCGAGTATGTTTATTTCTATCTTTGGTTCTATTCTCTTTTTTTCTGAGTTTTTACATCTTTAAAAATGATTTTTTAATTACACTTAATTATTGTTTTATAATTATGAATGAAAACATCACTATCTCTTACCTAAATCAAAAAAGAACATTAGATCAATTAATCATTGTGTATTTTTTACAATTTTGAAGTACTCTAAAATTGGAGAGACTTTTTCCTTAACTTCAACCAAAGCAGATAATTTTTTCATTTAATTAAATTAGAACCATATAAATGTTTTTACTGTAAAGAATTTTAATTTTTCATAAATTTATAAATTTAATTGAGTTGATTAATTTTAATTTTAAACTTGTTTAAGTTTAAAATCCTGTATTTTATTTGATCATAGGATAAGAATTACTATTATTTTCATAAGAATTTTTGTACTGCTAAAATAGGTTTCTCTTAAAAATATTTTTCTTTAATATTTTTTTTTGTAATAAAAATTAACCTTTATTTCAATTTCATGTAATATAGGAACATTAATTGAAATATATAATTTTTAGTGAAGATTAGCAATTTTTGAATATCTTATTCATTTTTGTAGACATATCTTATTGCATAATTTGATATTCACTTAATAAATTTTTAAAATTTTTTTTTATAAAGTAGTAAAATGTACTATCTTATTTAATGCAGAATTTTTTTTTAACCTTCAGGCATCAGAGTCAACGTTAACAAACAAAGGAAGAAAAATAGTTTCCTTAATACTAGGGGAGAGGACTCAAAATAATCAAGCTAAAATTGCAGAAGTTTTTTATAAAAATGGTTTTATTTCAGTTGCGAATATGTTTGATCCTCAGTACACATCCATACTCAGTACTAGGTACGAGAGTTTTTTTTTGTTTTTTTTTCATCCTTTAGTATGGTAAATAAAGTCAAGAATTTCACTATTTATAAAAGAATTTTTTTTAATACTAATTGGAAAAAATACTTTTGTTCATATTAAAATCTATAAATCTATAATTAATGGTATTTTGTTATTTATAATTTACGTAACTCGTTAATTTTCCTAATTATAGTTTTTATAGTGTTAATTAATTTATAATTTATTTCTTACATTGGTAGCAGTGTCTTTTTTTTTTTTAATATTCAGATTGCTTTATATTATATTGGCATCAACTAGGGAACCTTTGATACCATTGATTACTAGTATATTAAAGCAGTACTAGCATATTTTGTTTTCTAGTTCGTCTCAGCTGCTTTGTTCAGCTATCAGAGTGCTTATTTAATGAAAAAACATCTTAAATTCTTTTTAGTTAGTTAAGCATCATAAGAATTATCAAATATTTATTTATTTTCAAGTAAATTGTGATTTTCTTAATATTTTTTTTCGTGCAGAGACTCAAACTGTAACTTAGATGGTGAATTACACATGTTACCAAACCTTCATACCTCAGCAAGTCTTCCTAGTCTTAACATTACACCTCACGATCCTCTTTCGCCAGACAGCACTATGAGCTTAGACGAAGACTCTTCTTCCAGTTATTATAACCTAAGAATTGCTGTCACTCCATCAAAAAAAATATACGGAGGCCCAAACCACAAAGATGCAAGTGGAATTATTCTTAAATTATTATTATTATTATTATTATTATTATTATTATTATTATTATTATTATTATTATTATTATTATTATTATTATTATTATTATTATTATTATTATTAAACCTAAGATTTTTAAGGTTATTTCTATAAGAATTTGTAGTAGACCTAATTCATAAATTTAATATTAATTTGTTTTGTTTTCTTGTTTTAGATCTACAAGAATGAGAGCCAACCCAGAGGTTACGTTTTCTTGGCGAATACAGATAAGTTTATGAATGATGCCTACAAGGAGAGAAAAGGATCTAGTACGGATGTGCAAAACATTAAAAATTTATTTGGTCAAATGGGCTACGTTGTTGAAGAGCATATAAACCTCAGTAAAGGGGTAGGAAAATATTTTTCTTGTTTTTTGTTATAAAAATGGGGGAAAAGAGTTGAAGGGGAAGGATGTATTCATTTAGGCATAAATGAGTTAGATGAGATAGAAAAAGATGAATAGCACTGAAATTAAAAAAAGTTTAGGTAAGGAGTTAAAATTTGGCAGTAGTCAAAATAGCTGTGAAGTTGTCAAGAGAAGTATGAGGAAATAATGAAGAAATTTTTGAGAAAATCTATTTGGCAATGTGCCGGTAAGATTAGGAGAAAGACAAACCGAAGAAGTTATTGTATTTTCTAATGAGAAGTAAATTTGTATTGTTTATGACGAAATAGTAGCATGAGTTTCAAGAGTTGGAAAATAACTAAAACTCCTGATGCACCCTACTACCAGACTGTATTGAATTTTTCGAGAGCAGTCAACCAAGATTTGAGTAAGTGAAGGCATTTAACTTCGAAAATGATACATTTAATCTTGATGTAAGATAACATTCATTCAGTAATAGGGTTGTTAATTTTTGGAATGGTTTGCCACAGGAGGTTGAGCGTGACTAACTTGCAACTTTTAAGAGAAGATTGGATAGGTTTATAGATGGTTTGGGTTTCATATAGTATATTTTGACTAAGCCAAATTGGTGGGTTTTTAGTTAGTGAGGTAAAACTGCATGTTGTAATTACTGGTATGACAAACTTATTAAAGCTTGTAGTGTGGTTAGCATGTACCTTTGCTATAGTTTTTGCTTTTTGAGTGGCGTATATATTGACATTTGTTTAGAATATTGACAAGCCTTAGGGACTAGGGTGCAGTGTAGTTGTGCTTGATAAACATTAAGTTTGACTGAGACAGTCTCGATTGGCCCATGCGGCTTAATTTCTTATGTTATTAGGTTTGTAAAGAAATTGTTTCGTGAACTATGTTGATAAAAGTTGAGAAAGAAATAAGAAGTTGGCAAAAAATTGTTAATTAGTTATATTACAAAATAATTATATTAATCAAATTGTGAATAAAACAATGAATTTTGTGATTTTTCAGGCAATTTACAAATTTCATTGTACACGCTAAAACAATGAACAAGTTTTAACTATTATCAGTTTATTAATGTAAAATTATTTTTTAAAAATTTACTTTTCTTTTCCAATAAGGGTGAGAGATATTAAAAAATTGTTATTTGTATAGGTATAGATAAAATTACTGGTGAAATGATCAAGAACGGAGGCGAGATGGTGATATTGACGATTTGAGTAATAAAACGTTTATGGAGGTATAGTTCCGAGGATTGAAGAGCATGCAGTAATAGTACCTTATGTAAAGGTAAGGAGATAAGAGGAACTGTAGAATTTATAGGGGAATTAGTTTATTGAGATATATATGATATATTCTTGTGTTTTGGTCGAAAGAGTACGTCGAATGATTGACTGAAGGACTGAATTGGTGAAGACAACAAGGCTGCGTTTAGGAAGTAGAGGACTGTTCGATTCAAATCTTACATGAAACAAATGATTGAGAATATGAGGGAGAAGAAGAATAAATTGTATTATTTAGGTTTAATGTTATTTGCAAACAGCGTATGATAGGTTAATAGGGAAAGCCTATGGCAAGTGTTGGTGGTGGGCTTCTGAAAGGAATCAAAATATGTATGACGATAGTGGGCGTGTGAAGAATTAAAATATGTGTCCAAAAGTAATTGTGTTCTATATTAATAGGCGAGTGTGACGGGTGTATTAGTCTCCTTCTTACTCTCAATTATGTTATAGGATGGTTATGAAAGATATTAAGGTGAGTGCAGGAAATGTGTAGATATGATGGAGATGAGTGGAGTTGCCCTACCATATTATATGAGGTCATGATTTGGTTTTGTTTGGCGAATCTTGAAGAGAGTTGAAGGATGGTAGAGAACTTTTGGCAGAGGTGTGTAAAGCGAAGAAATAGATCTGCTATAGACCATAACAAGTAAAACGTGGATTAAGAGTTAGTCTAAAATGTTGTGAGTGAGGACAGTCCCAGTGTGAAGTTAATGGTGAGATGCTGGAACAAGTGTCTGAGTTTAAATATTTAGGTATGTGTTGGATGAGAGGCAACGGATGCTAGCAGAGTGTAGTAGAAATTGTGAAATATGCTGAAAGGTTCTGGCTGCCAATTCAGCCGTGTTGTGAATGTAAGGACAAGTCATTGAGTACGCTAGTGTCTTTACATAGGGTATGTTTGTTAACCTGTTGTATTGTATAGAGTGAGATTATGTCTGAATAAGAAGTATAGATCTAAAGTGTTCAATGTGTTCAGCATGGACAATCTTAGGGGCGTGTTAGGTGTTGAGAAGAATTGATTAAAGTAGGAATGAACTTATAGAAGATGTGTGTGTGAAGAAAGCGGCGTAAATGAATAAAGAATAAAGTATGTTGAGGTTTGGTCATGGGAGAGGATTGATATGGAGTCGGTTGGTTAATCGAGATGTATAGTGGCGAGTTGTTGGGAACCTACGCGCTTGAAGATCGAGAAAAAGTGGATAGTCAGTGAATCAATGTCTGAAGAGAGAAATGTGAGTTTCACAGGCGAGAATAAAAGGTGCATAAATAGGAGTGAATGCGGTTTTGTATCGGGGTATGTTGTAGGCCACCTGCGGCCAGATGAACCCTTACATGACGATTTTCCTAGTGAGGGCCTTCGTGTGTCCCCGTGAAGCTCGTAGGGTGATTTTCTGTCTGTGTCGAGTTCTCACTAATTAATGGTACAGAGGGGGCGGGGAGGTAAGGCTTGGGCTTTCTTTTAGACTTTTGTCATATTTTCAACTGCTTTTCTTTTGATGCATGACACGCACCTATCCCTACACTCTTGGGGAAGAGACTTAGAATAAAGAAGAAGATAATATATATATATATATAGTATATATAATAATATATATATAAAATGATAATATATATATATATATAATATATATATATATATATATATATATATATTATAATATATATAGTATATTATATATATATATATTCTTTCTTCATATACTCTTCCTTCATATATCCCAAGAATGGGAGTAAGGTGCGTGAGGAGCATCGGAAAAGAAAAGCATTAGAATATGACAAAACGCAAGCTTGAAAAACCCAGCCTTACCGACCCCCTCTGTACGTCGCAGGTAGAAAATCCACCCTAAAGCTTAGTCCACCGAAATGGACCCTCACTATGGTAAGATCAGGTCAATATGCTAATGGCTTCCTTGGCCCGAGGTGGCCACAGCCTATACCCACTACAACAATCCCCCGCCATTACTCTGTTATACAACCTTATCTTCTCGCCATCACAAACTCACATTTTCCTCTCACTTCAACATTGTTACTGACTCAATCCACTATTTTCTTCGCTCTCCCAGCCGTTCGATTCCCAACACACCGACCACTCATACAAATCCGCTTAACCCAACCGACTATCATTCATCCTTTCCAAATGACCAAACCATCTCAACAATACTTTCATTTATTCTACTTTCATACCACTTTTTTCACACCACACCACTCTCTAAATTAGGTCATTCCTCACTTTATCAATTCTTCTCACACTAGCACACCCCATAAGATTGTCCATCTGAACACATTGAACATTATAAGATATAGACCACTATTCTCAGACCAGTTTCCACTACATACATATAAAATAATACAGATAACACATACCCCTCACATGTAAAACCTAGGCACCACTCAAACTTAAGTCCCTTACAGTTCACCAAACATTTAAATTGCACCATCCACCTTCCTGCGCATTCACAACTTTCCTACTACTCTGCATCGCTCCGTTCCGTTTCATCCCAACATATATCCTAACTATTAAAACTCAGACACTTGTTCCAACTGATCACCACATCTAACATAACTTCCACACTGAGGAGTGTCTCACTCAACACCATACACCTCTCTTATCCACGTTATAACTTTCAAGCCCCACTATTTTACAAACCCTGCCAAATTTCTCTCTACCAATCCTCTCAAATTCTCTTCAGTTTCGCCACACAGAACCAATCATACCGCATATAATAGGTTAGGACACCTGGCACTCATCTCCTTCTCCATAAATCTAACAACACTTTTCTGCCATCCCCACCTCGAATTCTTCATAACCCCATCCATAATTGAATAATCTGAATAACCAAGGAGAATAACACAACCCGTCTTACTCCGCTATTAATTCTAAACCAATCCACCATTACACCCATTTATTCTACACACGCTTCACATATCGTCATAATACTTTAGCTTGATTCCATTATCAGAAGACTACACCAACACCATTATTATCACTAACAACTGCCATAAACCTTCCCTATTAACTCTATCATACTCCTGTTGCAATCCAATAAAACCTAAATATACAATTTATTCTTCTCATCACTCATTTTCGCATTCATTTGTTTCAATGTTAAAGATTTGAAAACAAAATGGCGACACAGCTAAAACGCAACCTTGTTTCTTATATCTATATATAATATAATATAATATAATAGATTAATATATATAATATATATATATATATATATATATACTATAATATATATATAGTATATATATATTAATATATATTATATATATTATTATAAATATTAATGGCCGTATTTAAACGATGGGCCCTGGGCCCAGGCGGCCAAAATTCTGGAGGCGGCAAATTCTCTAGGACTGAATTTTTTTTAAAAAAACTTATATGATTAAATTTTGGAGATATATATAATTATTATATATATATATATAATATATATAATATATATATTATAATAATATATATAAATATATATTAATATATATATATATAATATATATAATATACTATAAATATATAAGTAAATATAATATATATATATTATAATATATATACTTTAAATTTCTTTTCTCATCTTTCATCACCAGTGTTCCCAAGTACCAATTCTTAGATGTTAAAAAATAAAAAATGTAAAGAGTTAGTAGATTAATATTTTCATCTTCATTTTCGTCTTCATCTTCATCTGCAACCCTGAATTGATATCTTATCAGTTCATTTTATGCCTGATATCATTAATATATTTTGTTATTGCTAGGCCTGAAGAGCCTACGTGCACTGGCTGATACATACATAAGTGCATCGCTATTGAATACTTATTCAGAATTAAAAAATGTTAAATATCGAGTTATTCAAAGTTAGAACATTATTTACTTTATTTAACACAAATAGGTGACAGCAGTTTTGATATTAATGGATGGTCGAAAAAGGTTGAGCAGCGCAAAATACCGTAAAATAGCAGAAGAGAAAAGGAGAAAGGATAATGAAGTGTTATCCAAAATACCAAGAGTAGACTCATTCTTTATCACCAATAAGACAAATGAACTATCGTGAATGCTATGATAGAATCTAAAATAATTCAAAAATAAATCGCATGATACACGATAACACGCGTAATCGTGGAAACTATGCATCGTCACGTCTTACGTTACTGCGAGAATAGTTAGGCATGTAGACGAAGCACGAAGACAAAGAGATCTTATAATACCAAGCAATGATCATTTATATGGTAAGCGTTACATGAAGCACACGCGAGATACTTATGCAAAAAATGGATTATATCAAAATTCAGACATAGATATTTTTAATTCTAAGAGAATTTATCCAGATATAAAGCACCTTGATAAATTGAACGAAAACTTTGAAATGGAAGATGTTTTGAAACGTGACTATTTAGTGTACTCTAACAGTCAAAGATCCGTCTTTTAGGTCCTTGATAAACTTTTTGGAAGCAGGTGTTGTATCTCAGTTACAGTTGAACCAGAAGGAATTTAACGATCGGAAGTAATGGCGAATACAAGATTGACTGAACATGAAATTTCCGTTCGCCAACGTGATTGTATGTTGATGCTGAAGAGACTAAGAATTCATTTGCTAGAGTTGGACCAACACTACTCTCTCAATTAGAAGAACGAATGTAAATATGAAGAAATGCACTACAAAAGTATTGCGTATTAAGAACTTCCATCGTCGGAGTTACCATCGACAGGCATGATGAAATAAAATGGCTCTGGTAAAACGAAATGAAAACTTTATGAAATGTGTCTGTGAAACTTATGCAGAATTTGACCTTATTTTTACAAATCACCTATCTCAATGTCAAAATTCTGCAAGTGAAATAGTAAAAGAAATTCAGGAAAGTAAGTATTGTTCTATTATCATGTTGATCCACTTCCAACATTACTCATAAAATCAGCTGAGCTTATATCATCAATATGTTAGCAAAAAGTACGCACTAAAAAACGCTTTTTAGATTTATTAAAAATCCTGGTGATACATGTAAAGAACTAGCGGAAACGAGTGATGTGTCTTTCTCAGCAACAAGAATGAAAATAGCAGTGTCGCAAACGTAATTATAATGCTGCTAATGATTCGACATATATTCTCTGGCCTGCAAACAAGGAATTTAAAGAAGGTCAACCATCTAGCATAATTTCATATCATGTTCAGCTCATTCCCTTAATTAAGTGGGATCTAGCGTGCACATATTGTTAAACAAAGTTTTTATTTTTTTTTTTGACTTTTAAAATCTTTATAATTTTTTCTCGGTCTCTACGCATCGTTGGGGTATCTTAGAATCTTTCTTCAAAAAATATACTGTCAAAACACTATGAGGGACCAAGAAGTGGTCAGCTTCGAGCCAAGAAGCTTGTACAAAAGTCTAAAAAATGTTTTGGAAGCTATTTATAAATGCGTTAAACTCTGTTATCTGAATATAAAAATGAGAGACCAGTCATTCAGCAAGAGGCAAGAGAAATTTGAAAAAATGAGAGTATCCTATGAAATACTCTTCTTTTCTGTTAATATCTGAAACCAATAACTTGAAATATTTGATTCGTAAATAAAAAACACTGCAATCCGAAGATCATGGATGTTGTCACCGCTTAATTAATATAGCCACAACTCCCTGTGTAACATAGTTAATGAAATTAGAAGGTTCAATTTAGAAACATAACGAAAATTGCCAAAAAAAAATTGAAAATCTTTTCACCAAAAGACATCAAGAATGTATCTAAACATAAGATCTGAGTAAGAAGAAAATTATCAAAGGCTTCTTCAATCAAGCTTCAATACATAATTAATAAACAACATGTCAACAGTAAATTAAATATGGTCTAAAGTTATTGCATTACAAGCGAATTTTCAGAAAAGTTTTTTCTTTTCTTCAATCTACCGAACACCGACCCATATGACATTCATATAATCAGATCTAAATTATTACAAGAAAATCTACGATCCGATCTTAGAAGATTTTGAGCAGAATGCTTGCACATTAAAATTGCTGCTTTAAAAGAGATATGGCAGTAAAACCTTGTGCCCAATTAAAACAAATATTTATATACCAAAAGCCTTCAATATATATATATCCAAATCCGAATATTAAATTTTACAATTATTTTTTAATTATCCTTGACAAAAGCTCAGCTGAAAGATTAATTCTCCACACTTAAGAGGTTAAAAATTATTTACTT
>JABUQX010010276.1:0-42500 GCA_015478945.1 Trachelipus rathkii | reverse complement strand
ATAAATATTCAGTTAAAAATAAAATAAAAATTGATGCCTTAATAGAATAGAGTAATATTACATAACATAATTATATGTTTTAAAGTATATTTAGTTCTTGGAGATGAGAAAATATAGTTGCTATTAATGTGGGAGGATTCAGATAAGATATGAGATAACCTTTTACGTGTTATGGAGTGTAAAGTAGGAAAATGACGACGGCGAATGGCGTTCAGTTGGGAACAATTAATGAAGATATGGTGAACAAAATTTGCAGATGGAAAGAGTATCCCATGACATGTAGTTGCTGTGAGTGATATTGGTGTGACCAATGTGGAGGCGTGCAAATATCACCTCGTGCGAGCGCTTCCGTCGTTGAGAGGGACCACTCGCCAATTTTTGGTTTTATATTTCTAAGTTTAGCCCCTCGTTGATCACTCGCCCAGCACTCATGCCAGTAAAACCGTAAAATCTACGAGAGTAGGATAATAATCAGTTGATGGGAGGCGACCTAGTCGAATGGCATTCGGGAGGCCCCTGTTTTAGAGCCGTCATTAAACACTGTAGTAAATCCACCGTGAAATGCGAATGAGAGAAAAACGATGCCTTTAACAAGGCAGCGGGGTGGTTATATTGAGAGAGGCAGGTCAAAAACAGGCAGTTGGTGGGAGCAGGAAATCGCCAAGGTGTGTACCCTTCATTATAGGGGAAAGGTAAAACCTTTTGCAAGGGGATGTTAGGAAGTTAAGGATGTTCATAACCTGTCTGCAAATGTCTAGTCAAGGAGCTATTCTGAGATATCTCCCAACATCAAGTGTCAAGCAGACGTTATTTGTATATTAGATAGTGACAAAATAAACCTACCATGAACCATGCATTATTCCCTTCAAGAACAGTGAAATTCACTAGGATCAATTTACAACGCTTAGATACATGACGACCAAAACAAAACACCGGATGCACGATCGAGAAAAGCTCCTCTAGGAGCAACATACGAATCACTCATTTATGAGATGGGAATTCAAGCAGATGGCACAGAAAGCCGCCACTATGGGGAAGCCTGAACCACTCATACTACGCAAGCAATACTACCAACTTACATCGAACACACACCACCCAACACACCTGAATCAACAGGGCGAAATTAGACGGACACGTAAAAGAGACTTCCATGAGCACCCCAGCCATTTTGAGCATGAAAAACCTGACAAACGTAATACCCGTCAAAGCACCGCGCACGAATGACAAGTCGTTTCAAGGATTTTAATGCTGCAGTATCTTATCGTCTAGGTGGTCATCTTAATAGCAGTCCTATACATTTGTACTTGTAAAGTCTGCCAGAATGGGTGGGTGAACAATATATAAGATTAGTTGTGGAGAACGGTGGCAGGACTCATCAACAACTACCCTTTTTTCCTAAATATTTTCCTAAGGGCATAGGATCGAGAACCAGAAAGAAAAAGAAATATGGATGGGTTAATGAAAGAATTAAGTGCGAACAACACCAGGTCAACGCAGAGGCAATGATATAGAAATGACGGAGAAATGAAGAGAGTGAAGGATGCCATTAACCCTAATTAAATGCGAAATAGATCAATGGTTGTTTGTGACAGCAGAATTAGAAAAGAGTTTGAAGCAGACAATATATGTTAAGAGGGATTTGGCAGAGAGTGTGTAAAAGGAGTGAGTTTGAAAGTAAACGTAAATAAGAGATAAGGTATTGGATTAGTGAAATGAGGACAGTCACCGTGATGATAGTTATAGTCTGGAATGCCGTGACAACTCAGAACAAGTGCCGTTACACATATTTAAACAATATGCTTAGGATGAAAAGGCGAACGAGAAATGACTGCAGTTGATGCAGAGATGTTAATAGAAAGTTATGAATGAGTAGAGAAGTCGGCTAGTACAACTTAAATCCTTGATGTGGCATGTATATGACTAAGTTCATTAGACGTGCGCACAGGTCATTACATGAGGCAGTTATCTACCAATGTAAGCTCAACTGAATAAGTAGTGAACACCTATCGATTTGCAATAAGAAGATATAAATCTAAAGTACAATCGTAGTTCAGAAAATGACAATCCACTAGAGGGAATGTGTTAGTGAAGAAATTGAACAGGAATGAGAAAATGAAACACCCACAAGGAGTTAAGATTCGGTTGATGAAAAAGAGGATTAAAAATGAAAAGTACCATTGAGCATGAGTATTGATCATATTAGAAAAGGACCTGGAAAATAGGACATTGGTTTAAGCGGATGCTATAAAGTGTGAGTGATATGAAGACTTAGAACTCGAACCTGGCTGCGAGACAGTAACGAAAAACACAGTGCAAACTATGAGTCAAAAAGGAATTCGCATTGAAAAGAGAGGAAAATCTGAGTTTAACGGCAGATCCGAGCGAGAAAGACACAGGTCGCACTCAAATAGAAGGAAGTGAGGGGTATGTTTGATGTCACACCTGAGCCAAGGCTAAATAGAACCCATCAACTAATCTGAATGAAAATGCCAAGTGAAGTCCCCACCGGTCGCCCGGTCCCCGTGAAGCTTTAGACGCCATGCGAACTTTTTCTGAAACTACGCAGCGAACACGTTCATCACCTTAAAACAAGGTAATAAAAGAACTACGCGTGATAAGACTGCTATACTTTACGACTTCGATACATTATTTCTCTACCATTCTGATTTCATGTGCATGTTATGGCACACACTACCCCCAGTCTTGGAGTCCGAGAAGTGTATCTATCTATCTATCTACTATATATATATATATATTATATATATATATATATATATATTATATATATATAGATATATAATATATATATTAAATATATATATATTATGCCGATATTAAATATATAAATTTATAATTTATTTATTTATTATATATAATATATATATGAATACATATTACATATACTATATTCTATATATTTATATCCAGGGTTGGCATGATTAAATCACAATAATTATTCGCTAGTTATCACCACTATTAATGATAAGTATATTTCATCATTATAATAAGCAAATTCATCAATGTAGGTTTCAATCATTTTTCCATACAAGAAAATAAAAATAAATATTAGGGACTTAGGCCCTTAAATTTATTATACAAGAATATATATAATAAATTACAAATTCAGGGTGCAAGCTAAGAAACAAGTTTTGGGAACTATATGATATTAATAACTCTATTATTAATACATAGGTCAATAATTTAGGATCATTACTAATTTTATCAAAATAATAATTATATAAAAGTCAATTTGCCTAAAAAATAAAAACTATATATAATATATATATAATATTATATTATATAATACATATATATAATATATATATAATATATAATATATATTATCGTACATATAATGTATATAATCGATCGATTACAACATTCTTCTATAAGACCCCAATATATATATATATACTTTTTTAAATATATAATAATATAATTTTTGATTTTTTTTTATACTGTACTGATGTTAGTATATTGTTGTTCCAGGGGTACTCAGGTTGATATCGGCTCTGGGAATCGGCCTTTGCTGCAGCAAGTGGCGAACGCTGTCGATCTTGTCCGGAAGTCCAATACCACTGATGGAGTATCTGTAGGGGAGACCGTAGAGCTAGCCACCATACCCTCCGTTACGGACATATATGTTATTTATGCCTCCATTGAAGGTACCTTAACTTTATTACATTTTTATTATTATTACTAGTAGTAGTAGTAGTATAAAATTACTGGACTATGACTCCAGCTCTGGCTCCACACATTTAAAATTATATAGTTAGTTCCGGCTCATCCTTGGACCCAATTTATTTATATTAAAAAATTAAATTTTTTTTTTGGCTTGGCTTCGACTTTAGCTTCAAAAAAATTTCTAACTAAATTAAATTTTCTAATTTTAATACTAACTAACTATATATAAATTTTTGAATTTTAATAACAGGTGTGTATTAAATTTCCTACTAATGCTCCATTCATTTCCCAGTATTTTTGTTTTGAGGAACAAAATTTTTATTTTACCTTTTTGATTGTTTGAAAGTTGGCACTGATTAATCATGTTTGAGATAAAATATCAATTAAGCCTTCAATTCTCTCTTCTTCTTCTTCTTCTTCTTCTTCTTCTTCTTCTTTTCTATCTTCTTCTTCTTTTCTTTCTTCTTCTTCTTTTTCTTCTTTTCTATCTTCTTCTTTTTCTTCTTTTCTTCTTCTTCTTCTTCTTCTTCTTCTTCTTCTTCTTCTTCTTCTTCTTCTTCTTCTTCTTCTTCTTCTTCTTCTTCTTCTTCTTCTTCTTCTTCTTTTTCTTCTTTCTTCTTTTTTTTCTTTATTCTTCTCTCTTCTGTCTCTCTTCTTCTTCTTTTCTTCTCTCTTCTCTTCTTCTCTTTCTTCTTCTTCTTCTTTTCTTCTTCTTCTTTTCTCTTCTTCTTCTTATTCTTCTTCTTCTTCTTCTTCTTTCTTCTATCTTCTTCTTCTTCTTCTCTCTTCTTCTTCTTCTTCTTCTTTTTCTTCTTCTTCTTCTTCTTCTTCTTCTCTTCTTCTCTTCTTCCTCTTCTTCTTCTTCTTCTTCTTCTTCTTCTTCTTCTTCTCTTCTTCTTCTTCTTCTTCTTCTTCTTCTTCTTCTTCTTCTTCTTCTCACAGCATAGTTTTCGACAAAAGCAATCAACTACCACTCATCTTAACTGATCTAACCCATCACTTTCTCATTTTCATATATAATAGGGACTAGATAGTTTATTACGTCATATCTGAGTGCAGACTTATAGTCATTTATTGCAAATATGTTCCACACCTATATATTCCGGGATGTTGTTACCGCTGTTTAATGTATATAGTTGAACACTATGTCTGAATAAGAAGTAATAGATTCTAAAGTTCAAGTGTTCAGATGGACAATCTTAGGGCGTGTTAGATGTGAGAATAATTGATAAAATAAGGAATGAACGCATTAGGGAGTGAATTAAACCCGCTATGAAGAGAAAGTAAACACACAAGCACTAGAATAAAAACATCGAAAGTAAATTGAACAAGCTTTGCACATTTGGAAAGAAGAGAAATCAGCATCGCTGACGTAAGCGCGCAAAAAGATATCCAATACAGTCTGTGAGTGTGCATTGAATTCAACCGGCTAGCGAGCACCGACACGAAAAGTGGATTGAAGTCGCGCTAACAGGAATGTCGAGGAGAGAAATGTAGCTGAATTATGACCAGAACACGAGAAGAAAAGAGTGACATCCCAAATAGGAGTACCATGCACAGGCCCGAATTGTTGATTGCCCACCTGACCAAAGTATGAACCCTCAACTGCACACAAATATTGACCCCATAGCCTCGAAGGTTGTCACCGATCCGTGAAGCACTAATAATAGGGTGTTTTCCTGAACCAAGCACTCAATATTCCTCACTATATAGGTATAAGGGGACGGTAGCTGGGCTATCTGTTCGACTTGTGTCATATTCTGCTACTTTTCTTTTTCTGGTGCATTGCACGCACCTTACCCACAGTCTTGGGGGGGAAAAGGTAGATGATGATGATGATGATAATTATTATTAATCCAGATGACAACCCACCTCCATCGCTCGCGCGCGCGCACTACGCCCATCCTGTGTTCACATAACCCTCTTTCAGTTCACCATATTCTTGATGGATAAGGGGCCACCTCAATTCTCAAACAAGCTTTTCCTTCATTTACTCACAAAACATCTTTCTTAGATTCCCATTCACACACATCATCGATAACGTCTCTTTAGAATTGATAATTTCTTCTCTTTTCTCCTGGCATTAGATCTACTGTTTTAAGATATTCAACGTCAAACCTATTATGTGCGGATGATTTGGTTCTGTGTGGCGAATCTGAAGACAGTTTGAGAAGATTGGTAGAGAGATTGCAGGGTACTCTCAATAGAGGGTTTGATAGTATTAACGTAGAAGAGTAAGATTGTTGTGAGTGAGGACCTTCTCTCAGGTGAAGTTATGTTAGATGTTGAGCAGCTGAAAAGCTGAGTTTAAATATTTAGGTAGATGTTGGAGGAACGAGATGTGCAAGGTACGTAGGAAAGTTGTGAATGTGGGAGGATTTCTGTGTAATTAAATCGTGGTGAAGTAAATGCTAATCTCGAGTGCGCCGTAGATCTTACAGGAGGTATGTTGTTACCGTTTAATTGGTGATTATTAGTAGACTAATGTCTGAAAGAACAGTATAGATCTAAAGTTCAAATGTCAGATGGACAATCTTAGGTGTGAGGAGAATTGATTAAATGAGGAATGAACATATTAGAGGTTGTGTGGTGTGAAGGAAGGGTAATGACAGAATAAATGAAAGTGTTAGATGTTTGTATGTGAGAAGGAAGAATCATAGCGTTGGTTAGCGAATGTATAGTGGTGAGTGTGGAACCGACCGGCTGGAGACCGAAGAGAAAGTGAGATTGATTCGGTGAACGAATGTCTGAGGGAGAGAAATGTGAGTTTTGCAGATGCGAAATAAGTGCATATTGCGATAGAGAATGCGAGGTTTTGGTATGGGGCATGTTGGCCCACCTGGCCAAGCAATGTTACCCATTAACATTGACGATTTACCATTACAGGAGGGTCCTGCGGTCCAATAAAGCTCGGGTGGTTTTATGTCCTGTGACGAGTCTCCCACTAATTAATGTTACAGAGGGGGCCGGTAAGCTGAGCTTTCTTTTCACATTCGTCATATTCTCCTACTGCTCTTTCTTTTCCCGATGCTTGTAGCGCACCTACTCCAATCTTATGGAAAAAAGTAGAAAAGAAAAAAAGAGATATATAGTATATATATAATATAATATATATAAATTATATATATATATATATATATATTATATATATATAATAAATTATATATATATAATATATATATATATATATATATATATTGAAGGGAATTGGAGGAGAGCAGTAAACAGTAGTAACTTATATAATGTAAGGGGGATAAGGGTAAATGTAGGAATTATACGTGAATTAGTTTGTTGAGTGTTGTAGGGAAGATATATGTTAGTATTTGGTTGAAAGAAGGTGAGAGTACGAGGACGATTAGTGAAGAAACAAGGTGCAGTTCTAGAAGTGTAGAGATTTGTAGAAATCTTTACATTGAAACAAATGATTAAGAAAAAGAAAATGGTTGTGAAAGAATTTGGGGGGGGGGGGGGTAGGATAAGGTGTATAGAATGATTACAGAAGAAAGAGAAGAGGTTTAACCTACTATTTATATATAAATATATATATATAATATATATATACTATATATATAATATATAAATATAATATTAATATATATACTTATATATATTCTATAGTATATATATATAATATATTTTACTTAGGCCATGTTGCATACTTAAATGAAGAAAGAGGCTCTTGGTTGATTCAATCTATTTGTGTAGAATTTATGGAGAACGCCCACAACACCGATTTTGAAACGTTGATGAAAAAGGTAAGGGATGGAGAGAGAGAGACATTGTTTGTTGTTTAACATTGAAAATATATGTTATATGTTAACATAGCTTCTAATTTGTAGTAGTTGTGCAAAGACTTTGAATTTTATCTTAAAATGACCTTTAGTTGTGTCGAGTGAAGACTTATTGTTGTTATCGTGTTAGGTGTCTAAGAGAATTGCTCAGGACTTCACCTCCCATGACAGACGAAAGCAGCAGATCGAGAGAAGCAGCAGAGGGTTTGATAAGCACTTTTACTTCAATCCGCAGCCCTTGTGGATCATGTAGGCATTTAAGTTTTACACATTATTTTGGGGGGGGGGATAATGGCCGCCATTGATCTGGTCATACTGGTCTTTGCATGTTCTTATCCTGTTATTGGTGATAGGCTTTGCTTTATAGTTATGATGTTTAATTGTGGTAATTAATAGCTTCCTTTTATAACCTAAATAACATCCATGTGGATTGTTTTGCTTAATAACTAATTTAAGTTACTGTGTATCGTCTTTGTACTTGTTTAATTTTTATTTTAATAATTTAGAATTATTTAACTAGAATAAGGAATTGTATTTTGTATGAATTTGGTATAATTTTCAATTCACGACCCAAGTTTTATTACCCTTGCTTACTTATAAACAGAGTTAAATTGTTTGGTATTTGATATGTGGTTTATGGTTGTTTTGTTTGGTAAGGAGCTGAATAATCTTATGAGGTACTTATTGTGTGGTCTATGGTTACATTTTGTTTGGTAATGCTTTTATACGTTGGCGATCTCTCTATTAATAATGTTTAACTAACTTTAAATAAATTGCAAGGTTAATTTATTGATTAAAATATTGAAGCTTAATAAGAAGTAAATGACTTTTAACATGAAAATAATTAGTTCCTTTTTTTTATGATGGCGAATAATAGTATAAAACTCTTTTGAATATAAAAGATCTTAACTGATGTAAGCATTTAGGTAATATGTGTTGATTCATTCCACCATTTGAATAATAAATTCAATACGGCTATAGAGTGAATAAAGGTTAGAAGTCCACTATACTAGAACTTTTCAAGTTAATAGATAGCGTGTTTTACTTTCATTCACAATTTGTTCATCTTAATTAATAGGGATGTAATAAATGTTTGTAAGATATTTGCAACATATAAATCTTTTTGGAAAATATGCCATATGAATTGCACATTTGCAGAAATCCGTCTGAAACTGATTTTTCATCGCTGAGCAACCTTCAGGACCTCAACTACGCATTATCTAACGAAATGATACCATCAATAGATTGTCCTGTGTCAAGTACGCCACCCCACGAGCGTCGAGCACGAGCGTGGGAAGCGGAGTCGAGGAGTAGTACACCTGATGTACTAGCATCACCTTTTGACATACAACACTCTGGTTCGGGAGTATGGCATAGAAGTAGGCATAGTAGCGGTACAAGTTTTGGTTCTAGGGACGCGAGTCCGTATTCACCAGCAACTACCCCTCTAGGTGGTGGTGGTTTAAGACAAAGGCATGAGGATTCTCGAAGATTTAGCTTCGGCAGCGCTATAGCGGAAAATGAAAGGTAGACAATTTTTTATTGGGTAGTAGTTAGCATGATTTGGTTATTGGAACATATTTTGCCAGAGTTTAATAAGTATTTAGCATGTAGAGACATTAAAAAAGTATATTAGTTAACAGGGAAAATTATTAACTTGGGATGACTGAATGTACATTAATTTGAAGTAAATATTTTTTTTTATTAGGATGGCAACAAATGGAGAAAATGTAAATGGAGTCCATTCCACAATGGATGAAGTAGATTTTAATCCTTTCAAAATAACCGGAACAGGAGAAGACTTCAGGAGGTATCGTTTGTGGCTCGCTTCTAAAGACAAGGTCGAAAGACCTTCTTCGTTTAAACGGCAACTTTCAGCCCCTACAGAAAGTGAAGCCTTTAACAAAGTTCTTACCTTGGAACAGTATCTTCAGGTATCGGTATTAAGTCTTGTTTTTTTGGTCTTCTTTGGTGTTATGACTTACATATCGTCGGGTTTAAACTGAGAGGTTGACGATTACGATAAGTTCTAATCTCTACACACACACACACTTTGCGCATTTGTTATATACACACACACCCAAAAAAATTGACTGAAATGATTTTTTTTATTTTGATATAATTTTACAACTTTTCTTTTCATTTATTTGTTATCTAAGGATCTTTTTTTATTTATTTTTGCATGTTTTTTTTTGTTTTATTATTATTTTTGACACTTTAGATAAATGACCTGGATGAGTACTTGCCCTTTTTGGACCCTGTTAAAGAGGCCATTAGCCGAAAGAAGAAAGAAGCCAAAAAGAAAAAACGTGAAATTAATACTCCAGACTTTTAATTTATTTTTCAATTTTAGTTATTTTTTTTTTTGTTTTACAACAAATTTTTATTTTTTATTTTTTAGAGACAGTCATTTGTAATGTAGTCAAGATAAGAATTATTCTTGTAAATATAGTACAATGATTCTCAATAGTGCAATAGGAATATTTCGGGTTCCAATACGAGTGGCGTTAAGGTCGCCTTACGCTAGAAGAGTAGTGCATTGAGCGTTCCAAACTTAGCGCAGTACTTTTAACGCGTTATTATGAGCGCTCGTATTGGAAACTAAGAACGTGTTAATACTCTCAAAGTACAAGAAAATATTCCAAAATTACATCAAGTCTTTCATGTAGAATCTTATGTGCCTTATTACTAGTTGTAAATTTACTAATTTTATACCATTAATTTATTAATTTTTAAAATTTTTATACTTCGATTGTTAATAAGTTTAATAGAAGGATAATATTTATTCTTCAAAAATATAATACAAAAATATTTTTTTTTGCATTTGACTAGTTATAAACCATGAATTAATGGTTTTTAGTCAAAAAGGTTTTACAATTATTAACTTTAAAAATTGTTTTTTTTTTTTTTTCAAATAAAATATCAAATTAGAACAGTCCGTATTTTTATCCTACTTCCTCCAATATTTTTCGTGTTTCTTCAGCTTGTGACTGGAAGTTTTTAATAGCTTTGTCATATGCCCTGGTCTGAAAATAATAATAAAGAATTTTTTATAAAAAATCTTCTATTTTAAATATATCTGGTCTTGCGTTATACTGTGAACGAAATTAAATATTTATCAAATTAAAGCTTATTTAAATACTAAAAAATATAAAAAAATGAAAAATTTTAAAATATTTCAAATTTAAAATAACAAAAATAGCACATACTGACTTTGAAGTAGCCCAAAAATAATGAATTTTAATCTTAAGATTCACTTTTTTGATTTGATTACAAAATACTTACCACTTTAATGATTTGCCTTTGAAGTTCAAGCTCCCTCACGTCACCGTATGTCAACTCATCCTCTTTTTTGTTCAATAGAATAAAAGGACACTTTGTCGAATGGGATTTGTGCTCTTCCCTAAAAGAAAAATAAATAAATTACAAACTTCAGCAGTTCAAAACCAGTGAAATTTAATAATACATTAATTACATTTGTTGGTTGCTGGGTACAGCCGTATAGAGTTGTAGAATTACAGCTTCTGTCTTATTCACTTCAAAACATTTGTATCCTTGTAAATAATTATTTCTATGACGCGCCCAAGAACCTCTTTACAACAAGAATGAAAAGGTTTTCAGATGGTGAGATCGACATCCGTTATGATAGTAAGCTTCAATAAAAAAAAATATAGGTTCTTACCACTGATGACTAGTACTGAAGTTTTTTCAAATTATAATAAAATGCTACACCAGAAACGGACTTTCCTCAAATTTTGGCTCCTGCTCTATTTTTTGAAATCGGTGTGAACTCTATCTAATAAAGAGTAAAACAGATAGTAAAAACCTTAATATGCAAAGAAGCAGTCCTAAAAGGTTTAATCTATTACCCTACGAAATTGTATCAGATTTGGCAAAAAATTATACCACTTTTCCATTAACTTAAGATCAAGTTCCGTGTATTCTTCCTCTCTCATCCTCTGCATTCATTAAGATTTTAAGGACACACATAATTGAGTGAATTATCCCACATATATTTCATTAATATAATTAAAGGCTTATATGTATAGCCGTGAGTGACATTAATTATTTACATATACAAAATTAATATTATTTTCTAACATATATAACCTAGCTACTATGATTAGTTCAAGTAATATTCGTTACTTGAACCTTATTACTTAGCTTTTTTCTTTTCTCCCTCTAATTATATTTTCAAAACTCTCTTTATCTATAACATAAAAGAACGTAAGATCCATCAATCACCATGAATAATCAAAATTTTATTAGTCACCAGACTGTCTTAAAAGAGCAGTCAATCTTAGCTGTATTTCTTCCTACGACATCACAAACGATTTATCATGGCTTTTAACAAGGATATTTCATTACGTCAACTACTTCTTCTTCTTCTTCATCTACCTTTTACTCCCCAAGACTGGGGGTAAGGTGCGTAACATGCATCGGAAAAGAAAAGCAGTAGAAGAATAGCAAAAGTCAAAAATAAAGGCCAGCCTTACCGCACCCTCTGTACCATTAATTAGTAAGAACTCGTCGCAGTCAGAAAATCCACAATAGAGCTTCATGGGACCGCGACGGACCCTCACTATGGTAAATCGTCAGTATAAGGGTTCATCCCTTAGCCCAGGTGGGCCACAACCATACCCCTCCCCGCCATTCTCTCCTATTATGCACCTTTATTCTCGCCTTGCCAAACACATTTCTCTCCTTCAGACATTCGTTTACTGACTCAATCCACTTTTTCTTCGGTCTCTCAGCCGGTCGGTTCCCAACACACTCGCCACTATACATCTGCTTAACCAAATGACTTTATTCCCGTGCTGGGCATGGCTATGGGCCATTGCTTGGCATTTGTTTATCTAGGTTGCACCTTTTTACATTCTCAGTGCGTTTGATTCTCATTTTATCATTTCTTCTCTCACACCTAACACGCCCCTAAGTTGTCCATCTGAACACATTGAGACTTTAGATCTATACTTCTTATTCAGACCATAGTCTCACTACTATACAATAACACAGGTAACAACATGTACCCTCATGCAAAACTCTGCACTCAAGACTTAGTCCCTATACGTTCACCAACGATTTAATTGCACCAGCCACCTTCCACCGCCGTTCACGGCACCGCTCGGCATCATCCGTTCCTTCTCATCCAACACATGCCTTAAAATATTTAAGCTCGGACACTTGCTCAGCTGCTCACCATCTAACATAACTTCACACTGAGGGACTCCCCTCACCCACAGCCATAACCTTACTCTTATCTACGTTTTTTTTTTTCAAGCCCCTCCTTTTACATGCCCTGCATCACGTCTCTCTACCAATCCTCTCAAACCTCTTTCAGTTCGCCACACAGAACCAAATCATCCGCATATAATAGGTAGAACCCTCCACTCATCTCCATTTCCATCATTCTAACACCATTTCCTGCATCCCCACCTCAATTCTTTCATAACATTTATATACAAATTGAATAACCAGGAGACATAAAACAACCCTGTCTCACTCCGCACTTAATCCTAAACCAATCAGGGCTGCTTTATTCTTACGTAGCCACTATCGTCATACATACTTTTGATTCGATTCAAGCCTACCACCAACACCATATATCACTATTACCTGCCATAAAGCCTTCCCTATTAATAACTCTATCATACGCCTGTTGTAAATCCATAAAACCTAAATATAATTTATTCTTCTTCTCCCTCATTTTTCTCATTTTGTTTCAATGTAAAGATTTGATCCACACATCTCTACCACTCCTAAACGCACCTTGTTCTTCACCAATCAGTCCCTCCAGTCCACTCGACGCACTCTTTCGACCAAAATACCAGCATATACCTTCCACCACAACACTCAATAAACTTATTCCCCCTATAATTTCTACAGTTTCCCCTTTTCTCCCTTACCCTTATATAGGGTACTATCTACAACTCTCCTCCAATCCCTTGGAACTATACCCTCCATAAACGCTTTTATTACACAACTTCCAAATCCAATCAATCACCCATCTCGCCTCCGCTCTTGGTCATTTTCACTAGTAATTTCATCTTCCACTTGCGGATTTACCGTTCTTCAACTTTCTCCCTGCCATTACCTCCTCTTTACTAATAACCTCATCCCCTATTCCTTCTTGCATCATAACACACATTCACCTCATCATTACTGACATGCAGATTTTCAGTGTTCTTTTCCACTCCCCCCTCACATCCATTTCATCAGTTACAAAGCACCATCCCTATTCATTTTTGTTCTCTTTGTTCTCCTTCTTAACCTTTCACGTTGCTTCCTTCCAAAGAGCTTCCTATTCCCTTGTATGTCCTCATTCATCCTCCCTTCCAAACTGTTCATTTTACCTCTTGTTTTTTTCTCCTACGTATGCACCTCTTTAGTATTCAGGGTTCCACACTGAAATTTTGATGATTTCCTGACTTTCCCCTGACCAAATCCGCAAATTTTCCCTGACCAGCGTGTTCGTTATTTTTTGGCATATAAAATATCTAGTAATCATTATTGCAGCCTATTTACTCTGGGTTTAAATTATTTGAATTTGCGCTTGTTCAACTATTCATCATCATGGATGAATTTAAAAAAATAAATATTTTTTTTTATAGTAATCAGCCTAAACCTTCCATAACGCCCTCCTTTTTTATTTTTCCAAAACTAAAACAGTTTTATTTAAACAAAAAGAAATAAATTAAAAGTTTACATTAATAACCTGGGTGAATAACGTCCACTGTGATCACAAAAGTTCTAAATGCGAGAGTTGGGTTGGCACTGACATCTGAATTTTTGATTTGTGGCGTCTTCTTCATTGAAGCTTTCAGTTTAAAAAAAGATTAATTAACATCTTTCTTTGCTCTTCAAAGTTTGTAGATCTGTATGGATAATTTTCTTTTTTTCAACCTTTTTATTATCTTCTTCTTTTTTTGGTTCTGTTTGACTCTTTTAGAGATGTTCTTCATGTCTCTCCTATATGGGCCATCACTTACATTTTATCAACATTTTTTGAGTGATAGGAACTTTATGAATACTTTCATGAGATCTTATAGCATTGTGCACTGTTCTTTGAGAAATCAGACTAAGTTCTTTCCGAGATTCTCCACTAAAATTGCTTAATTTATAGAAAACCCTCCTTCACTGTCACAGTCACATTTCCATGTAAGCCGTTTGCCCAAGTTCCCATAACATTGATTACCAGGTACTATAGAAGAAAAAAAACTAATCAAGTCTATTAAAAGACAGTCACCATCCAAAATGGCACGTTTTGCCGTTAGAATTTAGAATGAGCTTTACTGCAAAGAAGTGTATTGTGCTTTTGCTTTCTTGAGAAAAATAATGAGCAAGTCCATGGTTTAATCCACATATTTACATTTCATCAGACCCATTTTAAAATTTGAAGCTACAGCACTATCTGGAAACATTAATTTAAATGTTTCCCTTATATCTACACACGAGTTTAAAGACATTTTATCATCAACCACCTTTAATGCCCTTAGTATTTCAGATCTTGTAACATCATCTTTAATGCAAAAAGATGAAACTGACTGATAAACTGATTTTGGTTGGTGATTAATAGAACACTCAGGGTCATTTACAGTCGGTTGAGTATGATTAGAAGTTGATGGAATGGCATAATTTTTAGTGCGCACACTTTCACTAATATTTGTTTTATTAGAACACATAACGAAAAAGTTTTTCAATGATGGTGGGTCCTGCTGAGTTTTGATTAAATTCAAATGAGTTTCCCCTCTTGAATGTGAGAAAACTTCGGCTTGGCGTCCCATGTTAAATAGATCAAAGTTTACAGTATGAGTATGCCTTGGAACTATCAGGTCCCTTTACCCAACCACCTAATAAACTGTAGGTTCAGTTTGACATCCATCGTTTAAAGTTGAACGTTTAAAGGTAACATAAATAAATAATAAATATCTTCCAACTGCACAAAAATCAAAATCACTTCGTCCAAACCTCAAAAAAACATCTCAAAAAGTATAAATCCCTAAAAAGAAAAGATATAAACAGATTAAGTCATAAGTCATACAGTCTAAAACACATCCATATACCAATCACCTTCAATCGAAAGGATGAACCTGGGACAACCTCTACGAACAGAACAGGAAGAATAGTAGGTAATAGTGAACTAAAAATAAAAAGAAACAGGATAGAAGTAGATTTATGGAATGTCATTCTTCGCCCATCCTTTTCATTCACCTATCAAATACATCTCTTATTCCACAATTATACAGTAAGGAATAAAAATATATCAAAAATATGCAACTTGGTCCATGGATCTTCTTCATATGTTTTTGAAATTTTAAAATTTCCTGACTTTTTTTTGGTCCCCGACTTTTAGCATATCTTAAAACATTTCCATGATTCAATGATTTTTTTTTTTCCTGACTTTCCCTGACCTTCCCTGACTTTCCAGAAAGTGTGAACCCTGGTATTTCTTTTTTCCTCCTTATATAATTCCAAGCATCTTTCTTTTGAAACTTCATCATTTGCTTTTAGTACATTCAACCACGCTTCTTTTTTACCTTTAACCGCTTTCATCACCTCTTCCATTCCATTCACTATTCCATTCCCCTACTACTTTATCCACCTTCCTTTACATTACTAATTCACTTTCTTCATTTGCCCCAATTTTGTTCAGTATCCAGCTTGTTCCACATTCAACCGATTTACTAGCAGCGCTCTTACATACACTTTTCCTTATAACCTTGCTCCTTAACTTCTCACTCTTAATTTTACCTACTTCCTTTCATTATCACCTTCCTCTCCATCCAAGCCCCAATTAACTTAATTTAACACATGATTCGATAATCCCGTTCCTAAACCCCTCACTGATTTAACATCCAGCACATGCTTCAACATCTTCTTCACCATCAATCATACTTTTCACTTCGATACCATCTCTACCTACACCAACTCTAGTATACTTATGGATACTCTTGTGTTTAAAGAAAGTATTACTTACACACATACCTCTCTCTTCACAGAAATCAATCACCTTCCTTCTCATTTTCTTCCCATACCCCAAAACCACCTGTTATACCATCCCCTTTTTGATCACCTATCCAGCCATTCAGGTCCCCAACGCAAATGAACTGAGCTCCTACTCACCCCATCGGGCATGTTAGTTGTCCAGATATGTTCTCTTCAACGTTTATAATAATAATAATTATTATTATTATTATTATTATTATTATTATTATTATTATTATTATTATTATTATTATTATTACTGTTATTACTATTATTATTATTATTATTATTATTATTATTATTATTATTATTATTATTATCATCATCTTCCTCCTATCCCCGGATTGGGGTGAGGTGCGTAGCTTACACCGGAACATAATATTAGTAGAAGAAAATGACGCAAGTTAGAAAGAAAGTAGCCCTTTACCGTCTCCTTTTTACCCCCAAGTGAGAACTCGTCGTAGTCAGAAAAATCTACCCTAGAGGTTTCACGAGACTGCAACGGAAACTCACTGTGGTATCTCGTCAATGAGGGGTTCATCCCCTGGGCAAAACCCCGCCATTCACTGTTATTATGCACCTTTCTTATCGCCTATGCCAAAATCACATTCCTCTTCTTCAGGCATTCCTATACTGACTCGATCTACTTTTTCTTCGCTCTCCCAGCCGGTCGATTCCCAGCACACTCACTACTATACATCCGCTTAACTAACCGACTATCATATATCCTTTCCATATGGCCAAACCATCTCAATGTACTCTTGTTTATTCTCTCATTTACGCCCTTCTTCAAACCACACAACTCCTTAATGCGCTCATTATTCATTTAATCAATTCTCCTCACACCTAACCGCTAACACGCCCCTAAGATGGCCCATTTGAACACAACACTTTGTTCCTTTGATCTATACCTCTTATTCCAGACCATAGTTTCACTACCATACGTTAATATAGGTAACAACATACCCTCATGCAAAACCCTAACGCACTGAGACAAAGTCCTTTCACATCCACTAAGACTTAATTGCTGTACCTTTCTACGGTTACCCTGCCATTCCATCACTACGTTCCTTTCATCCATCTTCAGGCCATTCCATTCCACTGTCCATTTCCACCTCCGGATTCCTCCATTCACTTTCTTCCATCCACTCTCTTTCCATTCCTTTCATCCTCACCACCACCACCACTAATTTTTTCACCCAAATTAAATATCCAGGAAAAGCTTATAACACATCCCTGCCTCACTCCGCTCTAAATTTTAAACTAATCACTTTCGACTCCATTTTATTCTTACACATGCTTCACTATCGCCACTTACATACTTTGATTCCATTCAGAAACTTACCATCAACACAATATATCACTAACACCTGCCACAGAGCTTCCCTCTTAATCTTATCCACACGCCTGTTGCAAATCCTTAAAACCCAATACAATTTATTTCTTCTTCTCCCTCGTTTTTTCTCAAATCATTTGTTTCAATGTAAAGATTTGATCCACATCCTCAACCACTCCCTAAACGCACTTTCTTCACCAATCAGTCCCTCCAGTCATGGCATGCCAGTACTAGTCATGTCCTACAGCACTCAGCCAAACTACTTCCCCTATAGTTCCTAGTTACCCTTATCTTCACCCTTAAAAAAGGTACTTTATTACTGCTCTCCTCCATATATATATATATATATGTATATATATATATATATATATAGCATATATATATATATATATATATATATATATATATATATATATATATATATATAAAAATTTGTTAGTTTTAAATATTAATAGCAGGTAGAGACAGGGTTGTTTTCATGTCTGCCCGTTTATTCAATTTATATATGGATGGGGTTATGAAAGAATTAGAGGTGGGGGTGGCAGAATAAGTGTTAGAATGATGGAAAATGAAAATGAGTGGCCCTACTATATGCGGATGATTTTGGTTCTTTGTGGCGAATCTGAATAGGACTGAAGGTGGTAGAAATTTGGCAGGGTATTGTAAAAGGAGGTGTTGAAAGTAAGCTAATAAGAAGTGAGGACATTCAACATTGTGAAGTTATGTTAGATGATGTGCTCATTTAAGAAAATGTCCTGAGCAAGGCATATGGAAGCCGGACATATGCAGGTGTAGAAAGGAAGTTGTGTCTTGAGGAAGGTGGCTGGTGCAATTGATGGAGAGTGGATGTAAAGGAACTAAGTCTTAAGTGCTCTAGGGTTCTATATGAGGGGTATGTTGTTATGTTATGTATGGTAGTGAACATGAGTAAGAAGTTATCGATCATTTCGTATGTTTGCAGGTGGACTGATGCGGGATAGGTACTTTAGGTATTGAAAAGAATTGATAGGAATGAGAACGAAACGTATTAAGAGAGTTTTGTGGCATTCTGGTGAAGAAGAGGTGTGAGAGTAAATGAAAAGGATATTTGAGATGGTTTAGTCATGAAGGATAGTGATGGTCGGTTGAATGTATAGTGATAGTGTGTTGAGGCTGTGAGCTCGGGGCTCCGAAAGTGAACAGTAGTAAAGAGAATGTTTGTAGGATAGAAATGAGGTTTCGCGGGGCGAGAGAAAAGGTGCGCGTAAATGGAAAGAGAATGGCGAGGTTATGAGGGCCATGGGATGAACCCCTACATGACGATTTACCATATTGAGGGTCCGACCCGGTCCCGTGAAGCTCTAAGTGGATTTTTCTGTTACGACGAAGTTCTTCTAATAATGGTACAGGGGATGATGGAACGCGCGAGCTTTTGTCATATTCTTCTACTGCTTTTCTTTTCGATGCTTGTCACACCTTATACGATGTGCATTAAAGAAGATGAAGAAAAGCTCTCATATATATATGTATATAATATATATATATATATATATATATATATATATATATATATATATATATATATATATATATATATATATATATATATATATATATATATAGATATATATATAGTGAACCGTGTGTAAGAATAAATGGAGTTGAAATATTAATGGTGGAATGAAGCAGGTGTGTTGTCTCCATAATTATTTAATTTGTACGTGGATGGAGGTGATGAAAGAATTAGAAGTAGGGGTGGTAGTGGAAGGTGTTAGACTGATGGAGAATGGAAGAGAGTGTATAGGATGAACTGCTAATTGTACGCTGCTGATTCGGTTTTGTGTGGCGAATCTGAAGAAAGTTTGAGGGGATTGGTAGAGGGGTTTGGCAGGGGGTGTAAAAGGAGGGGGGTTTGAAAGTAAATGTAGATAAGGGCAAAGTGTTGGTAGTGGGTGAGGAGAGTGTGTTGAGAAATCATGTTGGATGGTGATCAATTGTAATAAGTATCCGAGTTTAAACTTTAAATATTGTTATATGTTGGATGAAAAGGTAACGGAAGATGCAGATAGGTTGTGAATGGTAGGAAGGTGGCTGGTGCAATTAAATCCTTGGTGAATACAAAGGGACTAAACCTCGAGTGCGCTAGGGTTCTGCATGAGGATATGTTGTTACCGGTGTTAATGTATAATACTGAAACTATTTTGTGGATTAATAGGTATAGATCTGAGGTGAAATCTGTTCAGATTGATAATCTTAGGGGCGTTAGGTGTGAGAAGAATTGATAAAATGAGAAATAAACGTGTTAGAGTTGTGTGGTATGAAGAAAGGCGCAAATGAGAAAATATACGTAGGTATTAAGATGGTTTAGTCATATGAAGAAGATGGGTGATAGTGGGTTAAGCGAATGTATAGTGGTGAGTGTGCTGGGAATCGCATGTTGGGAGACCAAACAAAAAGTGGATTGAGTCAGTAAAGGAAAGTCTGAAGGAAAGGGATGAGTTTGGTAGAGGCGAGACGAAAGGTGCATAATAATAGGAGTGAATGACGGGGTTTTATAAAAGGGGTATGGTTGTGGGTTTTGCCCAAGGGGTGAACCCTACATTGACGAGATATCAGAGACAGGGTTCGTCACAGTCTTGTGAAGCCCTAGGGTGGGTATTTTCCACTTTTTGGTTATTTAACATCCATCACATACCTCAACATCTCCTTCACCAATAAAACATTAATCATAATCTTCATCTCGACACCATAACTACCTACAGCAACTCTCTTATACTCATGGATATTATTATTATTATTATTATTATTATTATTATTATTATTATTATTATTATTATTATTATTATTATTATTATTATTATTATTATTATTATTATTATTACTATTACTATTACTATTACTATTATTATTATTATTATTATTATTATTATTATTATTATTATTATTATTATTATTATTATTATTACCAAGGGTCATCATTTCCTTCCCAGCCATCAAGTTCTTTGCAACAAACGAAGCAACGAACAAGATCAGGTTCATGTTTGGTTCCAATGAAGTAAAATCCAGCTGCAGCTAACTGAAATATATAAAAAATTATTAGACAAATATTTAGAAGAGAAATAAATGTATTGATCTTTGTAAAAACTAAGAGTGTAAAAGATCATAAGCAAATAATCTAACTATGAAAACATTTAAAAAAAGATTATAATAAACTGTTTAGTTCATATCACAAGCACTATCAGACATCAATACTTCTAAAAGTATTATACATTTTTATATAGGCTTTATAGAGGAAACCGTTAATAAACATAACCCATTATACAGTTTAATGTGCGCTCATTATTTTTTATTTATTACCGCATTTTAATTTAATATTTTCAAGTCAGGGTAAAGATACTGGACGTAGAAAATAAAAACTATGAACTTTAATCCTGATAAAAAAAATCTGACTTTTTAAAATACAAATAAACCAAATAACTTATGAAAGATAAATCAAAGTAATTTATTTACATAGAAATAACCATTTTTGTAGAATCTGAGCCAGAAGTAACATACGCATATACTGTACTGAATTTCAAATATGGTTGAAGTAATGTCGAGTCATAAAATCCTGATAATTTATAATTGCTAAACCAAACTTTAAACTTCATAGCAGACTCAGGGTTCGCACGATTGGGGACAATCGGATTGTCCCCAATGGGTTTTTTCAGAAAAACCCACATTGAAAAAACCCAAATTTGGGTTTTTTCAAAAAAAAATTATAGAAAAATAAGAAAATGATTTTTTTTTTTAAAAGAGTTAATTTGGAAATTAAAACCATATACATTTTCCTTTAAATTTTAATTCATTCAAAAAAATTTTAATTCCCTAACAAATTATTTATTTTGGTGTTTCATTTGGAATCACCTTCATTTATTAAGAAATTTATATATTTTGACAAGCTTGCTGGCCTTTTGTACACCAAGCCTGTTTCTTAGCTTAGACCAGATATGGCCAAATGTCGAGAACACCCTTTCAATAGAGGCAGAACTTGGTGGACAGCTTAAAAGATCTGAGCAGAATATGCAGAATCCTTTTGGCAAGAGATTGTTTTTTGATGTTCGTTTTTCCATAATTTTCCACCATTTTGAAGGACAAGATTTATATGTTCTTAATAAAGTTTCATCGAACATTATAGAGGATGGAAAAAAACTGTTATCTTTAATAGCAAATGCCATGAAAGGTGCGAAATATTCATGGTTGTATAACTTCAACCAGGATTCAGCTTCATCTTGCTGCTGACTGGATAATTCAGATCCTATAAAGCAACTCTCAAATTATATATATACTCTATATATATATATACTCTCTTTCTCTCTCACTGTCCTGCATATATATATATATATATACTCTTTCTCCTCTTCTTTTCTCATATATATATATATATGTATCTCCATATATATATATATATATACTCTTATATATATACTCTCATATATATATATATATGTATTTCATTAACAACCCAAAATATCATTTTTCGTCACGATCTCAAAAACACTAGGTTATCTATAGGTTTTATTATAAATGTATTTCGGCAAATTTCATTATGCACCCATTATGTTTAGGATCCAGAAGGTTGGCTACATAAAAGAATGGTTCTAAAGCATCCTCCATTCGTTTCTTTACATTGCTTTGTAGGCAGTTAAATTTCCGGATAACTTCTAAAGAAACATTAACATTTTTAAAAAAAAATTTTTAATTTTTTAGATTATAATTTATAATATAATTGTATAAACTTATAAAAAAGTAATAGAAAATATAATATAGGGTATATATATATATATATATATATCATATAAATATATATATATATATATTATATATATATATATATGTATATGCTCTTTCTTTCTTTCTTCTTATCCTCCTCTCCTATATATATATACTATATATATATATATATATATATAAAACAGTAAATGAGTTAACCCATTTTTTAAATGTGCAAAAAAAAAATCCTGAAAAAACCTGTAAAAACCAAAGTCTGGGTTTCTGTCTTTCTGAAAAAAGCCGAAAAAACCCTGGGTCGTTGGGTTTTTTCGAAAAAAACCATTTTTTGGCAAACCCTGATTTTTTTTAGCAGTTGATGATTGATTTTATCAATTCAAAACTTTTTGGGTAGTGCAACATTTAAGGCCTGTAGGGTCTCCAAGGGTCATTATAACGTATATATACAAGTTTTATTCATTTTTCTTCTATAGACTTCTTGAGGCTTCAAATTAAATGTTATTTATTTATGAGTTTTATTGGTTAAGTAGAACTATTCGTTAGTATTTTTATACTTCCGGAATGAACCATTGTAAACAGCTACAAGACAGTGGAGGATCCTTATTATACGATATCCTTATTAAGGTAACTATGAAGGCCTTCATGTCCTGGTCACCTTAATATTTCACCATGCAGCTGACCCTGTAACTTTTTACCTTTATTTCTGGTACTTGTCCTGGGAAATAAGAATTTTCATAATGTACTATGACAAAGGTATCTGTAATTACTTTTGGGATTATAGGTTTACTTTTTCAACCTAACTTTCACTATATGGTGAAAAATCAATTTCTATATAGTGAATATTCAATTTCTTCTCTTTCTTCATAATAGAAGCTTAACATGTGTGTTTACTTATATCCCTTTTGATCTTAACAAATTAATATAAAATTAGTTTTAATATGAAATTTAATACTAAGAATAAGAAAAAGTGCTCTGTTTATCTCATCCCATTATAGTTTTTTTGAAAATGACTTCGAAACCTGCAAATATAATCTTACAAAATTTATAGTATAGAAAGCACACATAATATCCTTCAAAATGATGTATAATCTTTAGATATAACTTCAAACTTATTGAGTTACACCAAATCTCAAAGCAAAAAAAAAATTATTTTTCTCAACTTACTATTTTTATACATTTATTTAAAGTTTATCTAAATTTCATTCATAATATACAAATCTAAATGGAAAGAGCTGTAAACTGAAAAATTAACATTTAAGTTATGTTAAGTCGAATATTTTAAAAATAATTTAAAAAAAAAAAAATAAAAGATTCCATTTGATCACAGTTGACTGATATAAAAATCATCAAAAAACCTTCTTATTAAATATCAAATATCACAATTACTGATGTAAACTCACCTTTTCCTTCGTACATAACATTGGTTCTTTGAATTTCCATTTCTTAAAAGTTTTTAATCGCTTTTCTTCTATGTTCATTTCAAACAAGTTTTCCTCCTTCATTGTTTTACGATTGTGTATAAAGTTATATACTAATACAGAAATTAAATATTGCTGCAAAATAAATAACTTGAAATTAAAACAAGTGCAAATTTCTGCTACGAAGAGACACTTTATAAATCTCCTAATAAAGCAATGCATTATTTTAAATATAAATAGGATTCATATAGTTATTTTATATAATTCCTTTTAATAAAAGCCTTAATAGCCTATTTAATTATCATTAATACAGAATTAATTAGTTTTCAGTATTACAATTAATATTTATTATTTAATATCATGGAAAATTTTTAAAAAAATTTTAATATATTAAAAATTTAACACTTTTAAAGGCCCTGTTTCAAATTGATATCAAAATATTTTGGAAAATTGCAATTAAACGATTGTAAAAAAAAAAAAAAAAAAAAACTTAAATAGTGAAGACAATAATAAATAAATGGTGCAAATTCCATTTTAAAAATATGAAATAGTTTCAAAACAAGACATGAGAGATTTTAAAAGTACTTTCAAGAAGTCAATACAAGAAACTTATCACAAAGTTACTCTGGGTCCTAAAAGAGCAGTCCAAGTTTTGAATATTTTTTTGTATAGGCTACCCTAATATTGAAATCAGTAAAAAAATATATATTTCAAACCTTGGATGGTTTATGCCAACATATTAGGAAAATAATATTAAATAGTTAATTACGTAATACCACACAATTAAAATTTAATATAAGCACAATAAACTGCAAATTTTATGAAAGTTTTAGCAGTCTTTATCACCATATATTAATTTCCATCAAATAAAATATTCATATTTTTTATGACTAAATAACTTAAGCTTTACGTATTTATGTTGAAGTGGTTGCAGTTCTTCTGCCCATTTTTTCCCCTTTTATTTTCTTTTTAAATCATCTGTCACAAAGTCTGTTTCCAATTCTGGCTCCAGTTCCAATTTAAAATTGTGTGGCCCTGGCACAAGCCCCCCTACAGATATAGCTCTAAGATTTATTTATACTTTTGAAATCATTAATTTTAGGTTATGAAATTTATAAAGTATAATGAAAAAGAATATCTATTACTAACATTTATTTTCACCATCAATTGCAATTAAATTTTCTTTATTTTTTTATCCAGTCTGTTCTACCCAAAAATCTAGCTGCATTCTGGCTCCAACCCTGCAGACTTGTTACAAAGTTCTATGAAACTATGCCAAACTCACATATCTCTCCTTCAGACATTACTTTACTGATTTAATCCATTTTTTCTTCAGTCTCCCAGTACACTCACCATAACCAACTGACTATCATCCATCCTTTCCATATGACCAAACCATGCTAATACTTTCATTTACGTCTTTTTTCACACCACACAATTCCGTAACATTCATACAGTCATACCTCATTTCAACAATTTTTCTCACACTTAACACAACCTCATCTGCACAGATTGTATTTTAGGTCTATACTTCTTATTCCACACCATAGTGTCAATGCCATACATTAACAACAGTAACAACATACCTTCATGCAAAACCCTAGCCCATTCAAGACTAAGTTCTTTTGTATTCACCATGAATTTAATTGCACCAGCCACCTTCCGACCATTCATATCTTTCCTACTACACTCTTCATCATCCATTACCTTTTTCAAATAACAAACCGGTATAGACTAAATATTTGAACTCTGATACTTGTTCCAATTGCTCACCATCCAACATGATTTCACACCATGGACTCTCCTCAATCACTAACATCACCTTACTCTACTATGTTTACTTTCAAATCCCTCCTTTTACACACCCTGCCAAACACCTCTACCAATCCTCTCAAATTTTCTTGATTTGCCACACAAAACCAAATTATCATAGTACAATAAGAACAGCATCCACCACTCTCTTCAATTCTCTATCAGTCCAACACCTTCCTCTACCACAACTGCCTCTAATTGCTTCATCACCACTTCCATGCACAAATTTAATAGCCAAGGAGACACAGTACATCAAGCCCTCTCTCCATTATTAAACCATTGACTTTCAACTTCATTTATTCTTACACACTCTTCACTATCAAGATACATACATCTGATCCCATTCAGATGCCTACCACCAACACCATATATCATAAACACCTGCCACAGAGCTTCCCAATTAATCCTGAAATATGCCTGTTGCAAGTCCATAAAACCTAAAAACAATTTATTCTTCTTCTCTCTCAATTTCTCAATCATTTTACCAATGTGAAGATTTGATCTACACAACCTCTACCACTTGTAAATACACCTTCTTCCCCAATAACCAATGAATCCCTATATCCAATAGAGTATGATCCTGGCAATGCTAAGATAGGAATACAGCTTATGATAGCAGTAGCGATATGGTTGTGATAAATTGTTAAGTATGGTTAGATTAAGGATTTAGTCAAGTTCTTAATCTAACCATACTTAAAAAAAATTATCCTAACCATGCCTCCCTAGTAGCGCTACCCCAATCATAACGTATGAATTCCTACATTTCTAACCAATTGCTACAATGATCATTCTCTAATGGATACAGGACTGACCTAGCAAGATTTTATATATATATATATTTTTTTTCAGTCAGTGTACAGGACCCACCATGGCTCACAAAGCGGCCACACTGGGTTGAAAAAATCAACATCATGGGCGGTTATGATATATATATATATATATTATAATAATATTATAATATATATATAATATATATATATATATTTTATATGATATTTCCTATATATATATATATATATATAATTATATATATATTTTATATATATATATATTTATATAATATATACTTATATATATATATATATATCTATATATATATCATTATATTTATATATATATATATTATTATTTAATAAGTATATATATATATTATATTTATAAATTATATATATAGTATTATATTATTTAATATAGTATTTATATTATATATATATATATATTATTATTATATATATATATATATAATATATATTCTATATATTTTATATAATTATACTTTATAATATATATATATTAAATATGATGGGTTAGGTAGGTGACAATACCACTTATGGTCAATATAATATTTCAATCCTAAAAAATTTTAACAACTTTGTGTTCAGTGACTAAATTTGCATAAAAGCATAAAAAGTACCCTTTAAATTCTTTGTAGTGGGGGGTCCGCATAGTAAAAAAAATTTATTGCGTTTTGTGATACAGCATACAATTTATACCAGTGTTGGTGCATTACATGAAGATGATTTTAAGATATTGGGGCACCTTATATTGCGCATGCGTGAGATTTGGGAGCTATTTTAATTTATTTAAATTTTTTTACTGAACCTAGTTTAGATTTTGCATATTTTTGAGCATGTGTACATTGATTATAGTATTTAAAGGTGAAAATAGAGTAAATCAATAATAAACTGATACTAACATATTTATTGAAACATAATAATTTAAGAGTTATATTTTAATTTTATTGTTTATGGATAAATGCACAAAGTTTAAATTTGAACATATATAAATTTTCATTTATCGTACGCCAATGTGTTAAAAGTTAACCAAATGTGTTGAAAGTTAGTTAAAACACTCGTTAGGGAACCGTGGAACATTCTCCCTCGCATATGCATAAATCCATGCATGGTAAATTGCTTTTCTTGCATTTGCAGCCTTTCTTGCATCCCCTCTTGCAACCACAACGAATTAGCTCCTCGCGTGCTTTAGCTGCTTCAGGGATTGTTGTCCACTCTGGAACATATAAGCCATCATTCACTTTACTCCAACCCCAACTTGTCACAGGAGGTAATGCAGGACTTGGAATTAGTATCTGCCCCCAGATGTAGCAACCCTGATATATGGTTTTCTTAACATGTTGTTTGAGTACATCTAATGTTTGAGGAATTCTTTGTACTGGGCTTGTTTTGGTTAGCTGTTAACTGATTGTTTAAATTTAAATTATAGAGAAGTAAATATGTGCAACAATTTGAAAATATTTTTTAACAACCTCGTAATTTTTTGGGGTAACATATTACTTTTATATAAATGGAATTTCAAAACATTGCTCTCTTAAATATATATGTCTTAAATATTTTTACTTACATTATAGATCATTCATATGAATAGAAAGAAGGTATGATTAAACTAGTATGGCCAGAAGAGATTTTGGTAATGACATGCCCATGTCCAAGTTTGTTTAGGTATATAGAAGAAATGCTTAGAGAAATAAAGTTGGTGTAGACTTGATGAGGGTTTTTATAATACTTTTTGAAAATTTCGTAAAAATCTGGTAAATTAATAAAAATTCCCTAAATATCACACCATAACTCTCTTAAATTTTAACAGTCATATAAACCTACAGATGGAATTAAATGCCCCATTATCTTAAACTTAAGTTCATTATAATGTACCGTTAACAATGATAAATTCATTTAATGCTTTGTATGCACAAAATTGCGAAGTATGTGACGTATATTTCAATTTTTATACTATGCGGCCACTATTGGGGTACGGGTACACATCCAGAGTTTCCTGGTGCGGTGCATAGTGCGGAAGCAGAAAGCGAGCCGTGTGCTTTGAAAATAAAGTAGGTATGGGTGGGGAAGCGTTTCATTACAAAAATTACTTTGGTGTCCTGGTGGGTTTATTCCTGGTGTGCTGTTGCTGGGGGAAAATTCAGGTTTTGTTCAAAAATAATGAGGTAATATACTAATACCTATATGAATAATACATAGATAATAATAAATATAATAGTCATAATTATAATCTTTTGTATGTAGATTTTAATAATAAAAAGATACAATATTATTATCGCTATTGTAAATAATAATAATAATAATTAATAAAATAATAATAATAATAATAATCACTAATTAATCAATATATATATAAAAAATATAATAATAATACATAATAATAATAATAATCTAGAAGAATGGAGTATAAATATGAACTAATAAATAATATAATATAACTATATAATAATAATATATTATATATAATATTATAATTTATTTTTCTTGATATATTTAATAATGCTTTGGCAGCAAATTTCAAGGCCCTTAAAATTTCTCGACAAAGACAGTGCAAAAAGTTTTATATATATAAAAAAATGCTTTCCAATAAATAAATACTAAATTAATCAAAGTAATAAAAAAAAACAAAAACAATAAAAAATAAATGATGAATCTCATACAAAACCATCAAACACTAAATAACCCGATTAAGTAAGAATTGCTAGTTCCTTTTGGGCTGAATGGACCGTAGTAAGAAAATAATTTAACTATTCTTTTACTAGTGCCTAATATAGAATTTCTCTTTATTTCTTACCAAGAAGAAAAATTCTATATTATTATTTGTTAACTAATCCAAAAATGAAACCGTTAATAGCTTAATGCACAAACGTTATCATTCAAATCATTATTTACTTTATCCTCGAAATGACTTTAAATTCCAATTTGTATAATTCCATACTAAATTTATTTCTTTTAATTAATGACCCGACTTTAGCGTATCAATAGATTTAGAAAACTCTTGACTATAAGCTATGAAGTTTACTTTTAAAATGGTTATCCTGCCAAGTTCACCATCATACTGTAATGGCTATAAAAATTTGATTATTTATAATTTTATTTTACCCTATATATATTATTAATATATATATATATACCCTCATATTATATATATATATATATATCATTATTATCTACAATATAGTATCATAATATTATATATATTATATACTATATATACATAATATATATATATACTATATTATATATATACTATATATTATATTATATAATTATAATTTATTTATTTGTTAAATTTATAATATTATACTTATAGTATATATATATATATATAGTATACTATATATATATATCTATATTTACTATATATTAGTATATATATATCCTATATATATAGGATATATATATATAGTTTCTATATACTATATATATTATCATATAATATTAATTATACTATATATAAATATATATATATTATTATCATATATAATATAAATATATTAATTAATATAACTAATTATATATAAATCAGGGCGTATATGATATGCGGTAGGGCCCTCCGGGAGGTGCTCCTACCGAATATTTTTTAGGTTTTAAAAAATCGGGCTTTCGTTGTACAAGTATACTTGCGCATTAACTTTTTATATAAGTTAAAAAAAAGAAGCTATTCTTTCATCATAAATAAAAAGATAACAACCACAATTTATAATCAGCTACTAATTAATTGAATCATTTAGAAATCTCGCTCCTAACTGCCTGGTCTCAGAAGTAAAATCTTAAACCGGGCGGCACGAATGACATCATCATATACCCGTCAACTTATAAGGGAGCGGGCTAGTCCTTCCTACTATAATGATCGATAAAATAATCGATAATTTATATGAAACTTTTCGTTCTCTTTCGCCGTAAATATTTACGTAAATGTGTGGCTTGGTGCAGTTTTGTTTTTTGAAATTTCTTGCGATCGCATGTGTCTGATTGTTCTGATATTGAATATTAATTTTATATGACTTTATTTAATTATTTACATTCATAAACATAAAATTAAGTGAAATAAGATTGTGGTGTAAGTGTTGATTTTATATTAAAGAAAAACGTTTTAAAAACTTATCTATAAACCACAGCTTTATTTTTTAAAAAAATGATAGGCCTAAGAATTAACTCAATTGATGGTGAATTTTTAAATTGAAGGTATTGTAAATATAATGTAACGCCTTTTCAATACAAATAATAGGTACGTTTATAATGTATTAAAATATGTTTTTACCGATGTTCTTTCGTCAGCTTATATATAATATATATTATATATATATATATATATTATATTATATATATATATATATATACTATATATATATATATCATATATATATAATTATATATATATATATATACCTATATATATATATATATTATCTATATATATATATATATATATATACCTATATATTATGATCATATATATTATATATATATATAATATATTATATATTATAATCATATATATATTCTATTATATTTATATATATAAACCTATATATTATATATACCTATACTATACTCTAAATATTATATATTTATATTATATATATATTATATATCTATATATATATACGTAATATATATATATATCTATATATATATATATATATATATATATAATATAAAAACACTAACTCTCCCTACCCAAGTGTATTCTTCCAGGTACGCCACAAGATATATATCTATTATATATATTATAATCTAATATGCGGGGGGGGTTGTAACCGGGTTGTTGGAGTCCGGAGTCGACGTCGGATCGGGGAGTCGGGGAGTCGGTAGTTTTGGAAGAGGGCTGGAGTCGGACGTCGGGTTCGGAGCGGCTAATTTTGAAAAGCGGGAGCTCGGGGAGTCGGAGTCGAGTCGGAGTCGGGTAATTTCGAAGAGGGTGGAGTCGGACGTCGGAGTCGGAGTCGGTAATTTTTCACAGAGTCGGAGTTGCGCAGTAACTTTCCAAGATAGTAGAGGTTTGGAATGAGAAAATTTTGAAGCTGACAAAGGTTAGATTGTGATCTTGAGTCGCTTCAATCGCCTTCATACAGGTCACCTGATTGCGACTTCCACCCATCACAAAATGCCAAATTGCACAACTTCGAAGTACCCTTTTTAACCTGTCCTTAATGTTTTGATTGGTCATATTCTTAACTGAATTCAACCCGATCAACCTTATACCATACTATTTACTAAATGCTGAAGATTAACAATCACAGGCTACAAAAGTAGAAATTTCTCTCATTGACAATGGTAGTCTACTAGCTGCTGTTTATATTAATCCTATCTGCAGGGGGTAAAGCTTAAATGAAGATCAACAACAAAGCTAAATCTGCACTTTGCAACGTGATCATTTGTATTAGAAGGTTGGAAGAAGTTAGAAGAAAAGAATACCACTGAACATATTGTAAGTGAAGAAACTAACAACTAATCCCCATTACTACTTCTCAAGTCTTTTTCAGAAAAGCTCAAAGATGTTGATAGAATGGCAATGATTAAACAGAAACAATGTATACTCATTAAGAAAAAAGGTTAAAGGTTTTTACTCACCTTGTACACATATTACACTACTTTAAAAAATTTCTCTGCTGCACTGAAAGAATTGTTCGAAAAAATGTTATACTTATGAAGCCTTAAAATTGAAGAGACCATCGGATAAGTATCCAGCATTGTAACAAACTTACTCTACCCTTTTTCCCAATTATTTTTTCTTCTCTTCCCACATCTATCACTTTTTCTTTGTTCTAGCATTTATAACCAAATCAGACTAAGGAAAAATGAGGATGACCTCGCGCAGATGCTAGATTTCTATTTTTTAAGAACTAATCATTCAATGTGAGTAGATGATACTACTAGATGTAAGTTCATGTAGCAGTTTCATATATATAATATATATACATCTATATATATATTACTATTATATATATATATATACTATATTATATTACTATATAATATATATATATATACCTAATATATTTAGATATAATAATAATAATAGCATATATATATATATATATCATTACCTATATAATATCTATATATACACGCCCATCTTGCCACTGAGCTCTCACCATCTCACTCGTTGAATTCTCTAGAGCAAGCAAATCATTCCAAGTACTTTCCAACATCCTGCATACAGCACAGACTCTAGCTCCGTGCGATTCTACCGTCTTCCCTAAGTTGAAAATCAAGTTGTAGGGTCATCATTTTGTGTGACGATTGAAGATGTAAGAATATTTATAACACGTGAATTTTCCTTCCTAATATATTTTGTTAAGATATGAACAATGGAAAAACATTTGAACCGATATGTGACTCGCAAGGGTCATACTTTACTTTGGAAGGGATAACTTGGTAATTTCGGCAAGGTCCGCATTAAACATTTTTAAAGTGGGCTCCCTTTGGGAATAATTATATATATATCATATCAATAATATATTTTACTATATATATATATTATATATATCACCTATATATCTAATATATATAATATATACTATATATATATATATATATCTATATATATACTATATATATAAATATTATATATATAGCCTATATACTATTTATATATACCTATTTTACATATATTTATATAATATATATATAATATTTTATACTTATATTATATATATATATCATATAACAAATCTACATATTATTTAATAATGAATTCATTGCTACCATTATTATACACGAATGCAAATTACTATATATAAAGATGAAATATATTATCGACATTTCTATTGCATATGTAAATATATATATAATAATTTAGATCAAGCGGGCTTAACTGTAAGTTTTTCTATCTTTGCAGATGATACCAAAGTGGCTACCCTTAGTAAACAGAATAATTGATGGATGCACAAAGATTCAAAATGATCTTTATAAACTTCTTAGGGTCGCAAGTATTAAGTGGCAAATAAAATTTAATTAATAAAAAGTGCAAGGTCTTCATTTAGGTAACTCAAAATTAAAAGATTAAATCCCCTCTGAATGGGAAGCATGATTGTGAGAACAAATACTTTGATGTGCTTTTTAAGTAGAAACTCAGAGAATAACATCAGTTTTGAAAGGGGGAAAAAACAATCAATAAGAATTGAACCGTATAATAAATCGCAAACCAAATGGTTTTACAAAAACTAATAAAGTTATAAAGTAGCTGTATAAATAGCTATTTTAGGCTCAATATTAAGCAATGAACCACCTGGGCCACTTAATTTTAAGAAAAGATCTAGGTCATGCCTGAAATGAGAGAGTGCAACGTAGGGCAACAAGGGTGATTTCTGGCTTTGAGGGTACGAGCCTTATGGGGGAAGAGGCTGACAGGAGTTAGGAATCGTTTTCTTTATACCCGAAAGGCATCTCTCATTTCGTGTATTTTTGTAGCTAATGAACCCATTTATGTATATTTCTAGTTTTGAAGTCATTTTGAAAAAAATAGTAAAAGTTGAAAAGCACAATGTTCAAAAACAAGGTTTTTTAAAAAATTCCTAAAGAATGACTACAGACACACAGAAAAAACATTCGAAAACGACGTTTTAGAGCTCAGAAGAAAAAGCTACAGTTTTCTTTTTTTCCCATCAAATTGGCTGAAATTAAGAATATTATGTCACTATTATGGGGTCGGTGAAAGAATTGGGGCTCCGCCCGAAGCCAAATATTGGACCCTGCCATTCTTATGAAGTAATATTATATATATATAATTATATAATATATATATATATATATCTATATATATATTATATATATACATATATATATATATATATATATATATATATTATATACGTATATATATATTTATATATATAATATATATATTATATGATATAATATATCTATAATATATATATATATACTATATATTATATATATATATATATATATATTATAATATATATATATATGTATATATACTATACTTTATATATTATTATATTATATATATTTATCCTATATATATATATAATATACTAGTATATATTATATTATATTATATATAATATGTATATATATATATCATAATTTATATATATATATATTAATATAAATATATATATATATATATATATAATATATATTATAGATAATATATAATATATATATATATAATATATATATATATATATATATATATATATATATATGTACCGGTACTCGTTACATGTATAAAATTTATAACAGGATACTCCATGATATAGCTGCTACCAAGATTTCTGGTAACACAGTTGGAAGAAACCTTCCTATAAGGTCCTGTTTGTAAAGCCGAACTAATTCGTTGCCCGCCTTCTTTCTTGTTGTGTATTATCCAAGGTCACCGAGGTGCCTCTGGCTGGCTCCCAAAACGCCTGTGCCAAATGGCATAGAGTTCAGTTAGAAAATGTAGATCAGAGTGCGAACATCTTGACGCTCTCTCGGTCATAAACAAGATACTATTATGGTGATAAAATTTCTTAGTTTTAAAAAACAATTAAATTTTGAACTGTGAAATATCTTAATGTGTGTGTTCACGTAAATCAGTTCATTAGACTAATTATAAAGAAATAACTAAAGAGAATTGCGTTTCGCTTTCCAAACTATCTTCTTAATTTGCATATAGCAAGGTGATCCTTAAATAGGGCCATTAATATTCAAGAGTATCTTTGTACATATATTATATATATATAATATATTAATATATATATATATAATAAAACGAAAAAATTTCTGGCTACGGTCATATATATTATATATACCTATACTACCTATATATATATATACCTATATATATATACTATATCATATATATATATATATATATATAATATACACCTATATATATATATATCACTATAAGTACTATATATATATATATTATCCTTATATATAATATATATATATATATTACTATATATATTATATATATATATTATTATCTATATATATATAATATATATATATATATCTCATATATATTATATAATATATATATACTCTTATTTACGTTTACTTTACCATCTCGCAAGTAGGCGCTTTCGCCCTGATAGTTGGACCAGCATCTTCTCCTTCTGGCTCAGAAACTCTTTGATCCTCAGAACACTATACGAGAAACCTATTTCCTGCGGCCCAATGGTTTTCGATGGTAGTCCTTGAAGTATACCTCAAGGTAAGTTTGACCCTTTCAGTGGAAACTTAGCACGCCTTTCCATTTTGCTTCCGAAACTCGTTCCTCCCATGCCTCTCCAGACTATCATGATCATCTACGGCGCATGAAGAATTCCAATGCTGATCCAGGAGTCCTACAAGCAAAAGAGTGAAGGACCGGGTTTCTAGCCCTGTCTGCCCTATACATATTAATATATACCTATAATATTAATTATATCATATATATATATATATATTGATAGATATTCAAATATATATGACCTATAATATTAGAGCTGTGGTTTGCCATTTTCTTGCAAACGATATATATCACCCATATATATCCGTACGTATAATTATGCTATATTATATATATTACTAATATATACTATATCATATATATATATATATATATATATATATATAGCTTAGTATTATACCATATATACTATATATATATATACTCTACCTATATATATATATATATATATATATATACCGTATTATACTATATCTATATAATATATATACTCACTATATATATATATATATATATATACTATAATATATATCTTATATATATAATATTATATATTATAATTAATATATTATATATATATTATACTATACTCATAATATATATATTATATACTATATTATATATATAATATCATATATAATAATATATATGGTTGTTATACCTCCCTATAAAGTCGAATACCTCATTATTATCGAGATACATATCACTATATATAAATATATATCTATATATATATATACTATAGATATATATATACTAATATTATATCCATTTTACCGACACCCACCTTCACTTCCCAAGACTGGGGGTAAGGTGCTGTTGGCAGTGGCACTGAAAAGCAGCAAGTGTAAGACCCAAATAAAATTGCAGAAAGTCGAAAGAAAGCTCAGCCTTACCCCCCCTCTGTACCATTAAATAGATACCCATCGCCGTACGAAAATCCATGCTAGAGCTTCACGGCCCTCGGACTAATGCACGCCAATGTAGTGGTTTATCATTTAACCCAGGTGGCCACAACTCCTACAACACTCCTCTACAAAAACCCTGGCCCATTCACTCCTCATTATGCCACTTGTTCTTCTCGCCTCTGCTAACTTCAGATTTCTCTCCTTCCAGGAATCCCTTTGCTCACCTCAATCCACTCCCTTCCTTTCTTGCGGCTCCCCCAGCCGATTTGATTCCCAGCATACTCACACTAGACACGCTTAACCCACCAACTATCATCCATCTTTTCACATGGCCAAATACCATCTCAAAGTATTCATGCTGATTTCGCCTCATCTACCATCTTTCTCCAACCACACTCACCTCTCTAATACGTTCATTCCTCATTTTATCAATTCTTCTACCTAACAAGCCCCCTAAGATTGTCCATCGAACACATTGTACCTTAGATACTATACATCTTATTCCAGCTTTATCTACTCACTACTGTGCATTAACAAAGGAAACCAAACAACCCTCCGTCTGTATAGTTGGATTAATGGCTGTATACATATACTAATTATAATACTATATTATATCATACCTATATTATATATACTATCATATATATTATATCTATAATCTATATATCATCATATATATATATATATATATATATATATATAATATATATACTAAATTTCCAGAGGAGTGGAGTCGGAGTCGGACGTCGGGTCCGGAGTCGGTTAATCCTTTCAAAAGGGGTGGATGTCGAGTCGGAGTCGAGAGTCGAGAGTCGGTAATTTTTCAAGAGGTCGGAGTCGATCGGAGTCGGCAGTCGGCCTAATTTTGAAGAGGTGGAGGTCGGGTGGAGTCGGATCGGAAAATTTTGAACCGACTCCACAACCCTGGTTGTAACAAATTAGCAAACCCAAAAGACATTCCTACAAATTTTTTCACATAAGTGATTATACGAGTTCTTAACATTGTATTAACTACATCTATTACTCATAAAATTTAATTACAAATCACTTTTTATATGCATTTTTATCATATTTTTAAATCATCGAGAGAGATATACTATATATACTATATATATTATATATACTATGATATATATATATAATATAGATATATATTATATATATATATTATATAATTATTATTATATATATTTATATATAATATATATATATAACTACCACTTATATATATATATATATAATTATATATAAACGTGTGGTTGTGAGTGTGTGTGTGTGTTACAAATGACATATTATGATAAAATGCAAAAATTCCAATTTCTATGACAAAAGATGTTTAATAAATTTAAATTTTATTTATGACTATAGAGATATATAGGATCAATAAAGATAGTCACACCCAAATGGATAGGTTGTCAGAATTCTCCTATGGGATCGGAAAGAATTTATTCAGTACTATCTATTTATTGGTCGAGATTTGATAACTAATTAATTAACTAAATATAAGTTTTAAAATAATTGTACAAAATAAAAAAGTTTTTAATAATATTAATAATAATTAATATTTAAAAGTAAAAATATGAAAAGTATCGTCACAAGATTAATTATTGAAATCTGGCAACACATAATTTGGGTATAATTATCTGTACCTGATCCGAATATACATTATATAAGGCAAATTAAAACAATTTTCATTTATAATTAGCATTGTATTTCAGATGATTTTTCGAATAATAATATTGTAAAGTTTGGAATTTTCTTTATTGGATGCTCTACGGTTTGTAACAAGTCCTGTTTTTCAGATTCATCGGCAGTAATGCTTGTTGAACAGTCTGTCATCAATTTAATTGATCGTTCAGACAAATTATTCACCACTTTAATATGACGCTAAAACGTGTATACATCTTGGTGGTTGTGATGAAGATGTCACTACTGATGGATTGTTTTTTGAAGCCAAACGGTATCAACTCTCATAGTTTGAAACAAAAACCAGGACTGCTGTCGAATGAGAAATACCGCCGTATAGTTTGGCTTAGAACTGGTAATACAAACTCGTCCGGTTTTGTGATTCTTAGCAACTGTCGAGCAACGTTCTGGTGTCCTACACCCGGGAGGCGATTTGGAGGAAAAAAACAGTACATTCTTCGGTTAGGTAAACTAAGTATCGTTCCATAGCTATTAAAGCTGCATTAGCGACATTTTGATCATACTTAATTACGGTATTCATGTAAGTCATTCCAAAATTGCAGATCATTGCGGAAATCATCTGCCTCAGGGGATACAGAAACCTAGTTCTCAAAGTAGAAGAGAGTGTTGAATCGTCAAAAAGCCTCCGGTTTATCGACTATGATATTATCGTATCCAACTTATGCTAAATGCAAACATTTTCGTAGGATATAAAATTGACGGCAATCTAGACGTGCATTGATGAGCTACCATGGTAGCTGCAACAGTGTTATTTTCCAGATATTTTTCTTCCAAAAACATAAACAGGACTTCAAGCGCACTCCAGATAATGTATTTTTATGCTCACATCGACGGTATGACAGCTCATGCGACTTCTCCACTTTGGCCCAGCCCTTCGGCCAAACCCGCTTTTTTTAACTGTTTCAATGAAACAAATTTGGTTCGAAAACTACCCCCGTGAATCAAACCCCTTATTTATAGACTCTATGTCGACCCCTGTTTTGTTATATTTCGGGATACCTTCATGCCCCTCTCATTCTTAAACTTCTTAACAAACCAAATCACCTTAACCATCCTCGTTCTGTCCGAACATATGCATCCTTTAACCCTTTCTTGACACCATCCCTAATTACTCTCAACAATGGTTCCTTCTCCACCTCTTTATACAGAAAACCTTAATCTAACTACTTAATACTTTCTAGAAACACCGGAGAGTTTCTTATAAAACTGGTTTACCCATCACCACTCCAGAAAATTCCTCCATATGCAATCATGCCTTTCAACATAATCACCCTATTGCACAAAACTTTAGTTCCCTATCCCCTGCCAATGATTAGCCGACAAAAAGATTCTTGAGAGTCTTTACATTTTTGACTTGAAACCGGAATTGAATAAGGATTTATCTTCTATCCCCTCTCCACTCATTAATTGCTTTTGCATTGCATGTTTGTGCATTCTTCGTGTGTGTGTAATCGTGTGGGGTGCGTTCGTAGATACTACTTAGAAATACTTCTTCTTATTTTATATATATATATACTATATATAATATTTATATATATATATAATATTATATTATAGTACTAGTATATATATTATATATATATATATATATTATATATATATATATATTAGATATATATATAAATATACTATAAGTCATTCATTTCTAATTTTTGAATTATCTTATATAATATGATGTATGAATAATTCAAACTTGAATATCATACTAATATAATATTTTATATATATCTACTATATATATAAATAATTATATATATACTATATATATTAATATATGATATATATTATATATATATATATAATATAATATACTATATATATCTATATATATATTCGATATATATATATTATATATATATATATATATTTATATAATATATATATATACCTATACTATATACCTATACTATCTATACCTACCTATAATATATTACTATACATATATTTCGAACCAGTATTTGTTTTTTGTTTTCCCCACTTTATCAAATTTTCCGGTAAATTTTATTTGGCATTTCGCCTTATTTATGACTTGGAACTAACCTCAATCTCGGTATTTACTTTATTCGTGTGCTTTATGTTCAGATTTAAATATCTGGGTTTATTCATTTATTATACTGCTTTTATATTACGTCCTTCAAGCATTGTATTTATGTTTTTTTGTATTTGTAAATATTTTATCTTAATTACAGTGCTGATGATGGGTACCGTTATAAATAATACTCCGAAATGTTCCATTATCTTTTTATTCATATAGAACAACATCTATTGCAACTTATATATATATACTATATATACTATATATCTATATATATATATATATATCTATATATAAATTACTCTAATATATAATATATATATATATGTATAGTCATTATATATCATATATATACCCTTATCCATTTATACTATATACCTATTATATTATAAATATATATATATATATATATATATAATATCTAGTATATATATATCATATATTCTATACATATTTCTATATATATACTTATATATATATATATATATATATAATTCTTCATATATATATATAATATATATATATATATATATACCTATATCTAACTTATATATACTATATATATATAATATATATATATATATATATATATATATATATATATAAATACTTGCTCTTGACGAAAGATCTATATAACTTATCACTATTCTAAACGATATGTTATGTGTAAGACATTCGCCCACACAAAGATTAACATCTTCTGAATTGGATTTAAATGTTAGCCGCATTCACAACATGTTGACATTTGTTTTAACACTAAATCGCTAATAAGCTCCACCACTTCCTCCTCGACGCTTGTTATAGGTAAAACTGATATCAGTCTCTTTCTTATTCGCTGAAAGGAGTCCTCCCATAAAATGCCTCATAAACCCATGCTTAGTAAAATAAAAAAAAAAAAAAAAAAAAAAAGCTAACGCGTCTAAGATTTCTATATAAGACAAAGAAATTGATGCCTTTCAACGTTTTTTTTTATTTCTTAAACTCTGACATTGTAATAGAAACTTTGATAGTTCAACGTGCTTCTACTTGTATCATTATTCTATCAGTCTCTATAATATAGCAGATGATAAATGGATACTTTTCCCAACTGGTATAACGAAATTGAAGCCAAGTTCCATAAACTTTGCAGCTCTTAATAATTCAATTATTTATTCTGTTTTACATTGGTCCATTCTGAAACGTATTATTTCTATACTTCTAAACTGGTGTCGAATAATATCGAAATAATAATCTAATAATAATAATATAATATCAATAATAATAATAATATATAATATTAATAATATAATCATAATATAATAAATATGATAATGAATAATGATAATGATAATGATAATGATAATGATAATGCTAATGGGGAATCAACCTTAATAATAATAATTATAATAATATATATAATAATAATAATAATAACAATAACAATAACTATAACCTATAACTATACTAAATAAAAACTTAGATTTAAACAATAACAATAAATAATAATAATAATAATAATAATATATAATATAATAATAATTTAATAATATAATAAGAATTTTGCCCTGATTAATGTTTTTACTCTTGACCGATCAAAAATTATGAATAATATTCTTACCTTTTATTCTCATTTGCGAAATCTTTTGGATTTTATATATTATTATTATTATTATTATTATTATTCTTATTATATTATTATATTGTTATTGTTTATTGTTATTGTATTGTTATTATATTCATAATTATTACTATTATTATTATTGATATTTTTATTATTATTATTATAATTAATTATTATTAATATTATTATTATTATCTCTTATTATTTATATTATTATAGTTATATTATTATATACATTATTATATTTTAATTATTAATTCTTTATTATTATTATTATTATTATTATTATATTATTATTGATTTATATTTTATTATTATATATTATATTATTATATTATCGAAATCCTATATACTTAAAATCAGGGCCGTAGCCAAACAAAAATTTTCGGGGAAGGAGGAGAAGTTAGAGATTAGATTTTGTATATATATAATATATATATATATATATATATATATATATATATATATAGTATATATTAGTGATG
>JABUQX010010275.1:0-10225 GCA_015478945.1 Trachelipus rathkii | reverse complement strand
CGATGTGCTTCGTTCAGTCAGATGGGTGTTTAACCGTTTTCGCATTTATCATTGAAACGCTTTCGCGTTTTCGTGCGCCGCTTCAATATATATATATATATATATATATTATGGCGGGCGTAAAAAAATTCGATTTCGTTTTTGCCCTAGAGCGGAAAAGTTGGGTACTAGTGGGTAGGTCATGTGTGCAAAGTTTCAAGAAAAACAAAAAATATTATCCGTCTCCATTTCGTCCTTGATTTTTAGCACATTTTTACCATATAGTTAATAATGTGTATTTCCATTATTTTGTATGCAGCTCTTCGCTTTTTTCTGAATCAAAATTAAGACAAAACGCAAAACTCACCACGGGGAGGTGGCTGCATTGCGAGTTTCACCCGTGCCCACCCATCCACCCAACCATATGGGCATTAACTCCCTTGCCCTTGCAGTTATTCCGGTTTTACTCGGTACTCGCATTTGTTTTCAAATGAAGGCATAGCTTTTCTCGACTCTGTTCTGCTTCTAACTAAACCGTCACGTTTATTTTCTTCACACACAGCTATAGAAACTTCTGTTACTAGTTTCACGAAGCGTTCAACACTGGATGTAGCAGGGAAATTTTAGGCTTCCCAGGTGTTGAGCTACAGACTCTCCATCTCCACTGAAAATCAAGTTTCTCAAATCATCTTCTGCTAAGTGAGATGTTATTGGAGGTTCCGTCAATTTACATTTCTCCCAATCAATAAGATCTATATATGAAACAGCCTCGAAGTTGAGCGGGGAAATGTTGTTGTGTCTGATCCCTTTCTTTTTTTTCCATTCTTGCTTGCAAAATCCTAAGCAGTCCAAGTTCTCGAATGGCCTGTCTGTAGTCATTGACAGGTAGGTTTTGCTTCCGGGTGGCCGAAATAGCTGTTTCTCTTGATAATGGGATCGACCAGTCTTTAATTCTTTTTAAGATAGCGCGAGATGTTCATTGCCTTACACAAATTTCGTGGACTTCCGTGCAATATTGACTTAATTTTATTGTAAACCACATTGGTGCGTACACTCTTATGACGAACTCTGCCAGAGTTTGAAGTTGGTTTGAAGGATCTGAAGAGCTAATGTATAAACGCATAATGCGATTTGCGGTTGTTAGCCAACGTGCAGGAGACATTTTCCCAGGTTGCCTTTGTGACACACCTGATGAGCAGTTTCCATTTGTGACAGCTTGATAAATATCCCAAAGGTATCGCTGGTCTGTGTTAAGTTCGTTTCTGTCGATTTTCGGAAATTCCCTGGAAATGGCTACAAACCTAACAGCTGGGAGGTTCTCACAATTTGCCAATAATCTCCCAATTGGGCCAGAAAATGCATTAGGCCCACTCGTTCCACCATCCAAATGCTGCACCAAATGTCGTAGTGGCAACTCATTTGCGTGTAACTGGCAGATAAACTAGTGTAAGGGTTTGCCAATAGCTTTCTCAAAACGGGCAATTATGCCATTTTTTATAGCCAGTATTAATGACCGTTCCATCGCACCCTATTGCTACTAGTTGATGATTGTCAATATTCTTACTCTTCATGAATTGTAACATCATTGAGAGATGCTCAAAGCCGATGAAGAAATTGGTGCTATGTGTCCAAGATACTTGCTTCCTGGTTCCTTAATCATTGTATAACGTGTTCTTCCAGGACCGTTTTCTGGTACATCTTTCCCCCTACACTCTCTTGCATTAGAGTTTGGTCCTTCCTTCCGTCAAAATAAAAGTCCCTTCAGTGGTTCCAGCTGCCTTTCGTTTCTTTGCTGATACTCTGTACGAATTTTTTTTCCTCTCCTCATTTTATATCTATCAACCACATCTGATGTTTCTGATTCGCCAATCATCCCCAGATCTTCCAAAACAGAGCTTGCAATGAAGACTCCAGTCCGATCTGAAACTCCGGCCTTGTCGCAAGCTGTAGCTAATGCTGGGTATCGTCTTGATCGTGACGTCTTTTTCCCTTCAGATTGTGTCAATGTGGACGTGGAAGGCTTCAAGTATTCTGTTTCACTATCGGAATAATGTGAATGTGGATCCACGTCAGAATATGGTTCAGGAAATGTGAGCCTAGATGAAGTAGCAGATGGAGAAACGTTTATTTTACCGTACGACTTAATGCTTCTGTCTCTTTCTGCTTCGTTTCGGCTCGTTTCCTCAGCTTTTCAGTTTTTAAATCAACTGTGCCTATGGACATTTGCCTAAGTGTTCGTTGGTCTATAAGAAAAGATTTTTCTATTTCATGGATCTTTTTATGCTTTGGGCAAGAACATTTTTCAAAAGAAACACTTATATGAAGAAATATCGAACAATTTCTGCGAGTCTATCTGGAAGGTTTTAAGCTTCGTTTCTAAAGTTGTTGACAATGTTTTCATGTCAAAATATTTCTTTATCTTGTATTTTTCGTTGTATGTGCGGATCATCTGTACTACACGTTGGCGCGAATTAAAAGGAAGAGAGCCTGTATGCCAAATTTCTTCGATTCTTTCGGTCAATTTATCCGCGACATCTGATACTTGGATTGATGTTATTTAACTTCACTTTACAATCATCTGAACCAACAAATAATCTTCATTACGTCTTCATATGTTGGCAAAATATGGAAACTTAACTCCGTTTGGAGCGCCAAACAATGGACAAAATACGCTGCTTCTACTCTGCATTTTTCTTTGCAAATAATTGCTAAAACATGACTTTACTATTTACCAATTCTTAATTACTTTAGCAGGTGCTGTTATAAAATAATCAAACAATTCCAAAAACAAAATCAAGCAGGGATTCTTACAAATGAAATTAATTAAACACATTATTTTATTCCAATCGAAACAAAAATCATCGAAAAATTCTCTTGTAAACGAACCCCCCCCAGAACTTGTGATTGTGATTGGATAGCGCGAGCGCAATTGCACGCCGCGATGTGCCACCTACGCCTCCTGTGGTGAGTTTTCCGGTTACTAATTGCATCTTCACTTATAAATGAGACGCAAACTGACTACAACAGTCGAAATACACGCATTAAACTATATGGTAAAAATCTTGGCTTAAAAATCAAAGTACGAAATGGAGACGGAAATATTTTTTGTTTCTTGAAACCTTTCACACATGACCTACCCACTAGTGCCCAATTTTTCCGCACTAGGGCAAAAACGAAATCAATATTTTTTACGCCGCCCTTATATCAATATATATATATTATATATATATATATATATATTATATATATATATATATATATATATATAAATAATATATATATAATATTATAAATATATATATATATATATATATATATATTAATAATCATATATAATATATAATATATATATATATATATATATATATATATATATATACATGTATATACATTTAATATAAATTAATATATTATATATATATTATATATATATATACTATATATATACGTATAGTAATATATAATATATATATATATATATCTATATATATTTATAGTATATTATATAAATATATATATATTATAGTATATATAATATATAAATTAGATAAAAATATATATATATTATATATACTATATATATAAAGAACAAAGTAATTTAAAACCACTAAGAAATAATAAGCAGGGGAATTAAAATTTCTCTTAAAAAAAAATTAAGAAGTTTACGTTTCGCAGACTTTAACATCGAGTTCTCCTCCTCAGACTTACAATGTACATAAATTTTAATTTTCAAATTAATAAAAACTAAAATAAAAAGTAAATCTATATACAAGTAAAAGAACAAAAGGCGATAAAAAATTGATTCACTTTTTTTGAAAACTATGTTATGGATTTAATTTTGATAGAGAGTTATCGTCTTGTAATTTTGATCAAAATTAAAACATCCCTCGGATATATTGAAATTACATTTAGTAGAAGAAAAAAGATTCCAGTAATTGATTTAGATTTTTTATTTTAAATCTACAGAAAAAATCTAAATCAATTACTGGAATCTTTTTTCATTTCTACCAACTGTAATTTCATATAATTGCTGAGGATTTTTAATTTTAATGAAATTACAAGCAAGCATTACCTATCAGAAAAAAACTCAACATTCTTAACATTCTTAAAAAAAAGATGAATCAATGTTTTGATCGCCTATTTGTTCTTTACTTGGTATATAATTTCTTTGTTATCTTCTTTAATTGTTTAAATTTAATTTCGATTTAATACTTGTTGGAGCCGTTATGATAATCTCGATTCTTCCGCTTCTAATTTTTTTTAAGATTTAATGTCCCCTGTTTTTCTTCAGTGCTTTTAAACTATTTTTTCTTACACTTAATAGAATTATTATTATTTACAATAGTTGATAAATTATTTGTTATATAATATAATATATATATATAATATATATATAATATAATTATACTATATGATATATAGTAGAATATACTATATGATTATATATATATATATATAATATAATATAGTATATATTATATATATATAGCACCACCCTCTCCTCTCTGAAGCAGTTCCATTGAGTTTCTAAACTTACATCGAAACAATTACGATAAACTTCCGAAAAATTATTTCTAACTTGAATGCGAGAGATTGTTGTAAAATTAACACTATCGTATCCAGCCAAATGGCAACATCGATCCTACCACTCACCAGAAATTAAAAGCTTGGAAAGAAGTCCAGAAATTTCTTTACGTGGCCACCTGTATCAGGTATTAAGTTTCACTCTAACTTTCTTTTTTAATTAATTAATGAAATAACTTTTCCCATAACGGATTTCTCTTCTTTAATCATATGAAAATATTTTAATATCATTAAAATATTAATTCTATAATATAAATATATATATATATATATAATATTATATATATATTATAGTATATTATAATATATATATATATATATATATATTATATATATATATATATTATTATATATATATATATATATATATATATATGATATATATATATATATATTATATTTATATATTATATTATATTATATTTATATTATATATATTATATATATAATTATATAAATATATAATATATATATACTTAATATATATATATATATATATACTATATATATATATATATATATGATATATATATATATATAATATATATATAATTAATATCGATAATAATATTTATTCATATTTATTTATATATGTATATATATATATAATCATATATATAATATATATATATATATATATACGTATAGTATATACTATATATATTATATATATATATATATGATATATATACTATATATATATAGGAATGTACCGATAGGATCGGTATCGGTAGTAGCGGCCATTTTGGGGTATCGGTAATATGCCGATACTAAGCCGATGACTTACGCTACCTTTTTGAGTGGAAAACTTATGAGCAAACTTTTAGATTTCAATAATAACATCTACGTTCGGATCATAGATAGCTAGTACCAAGGTATGTTTTTTTTTTCCTCATTTCCTTTTTAACTTAACTTTTGTAGCGGTGTTCTCCAACTTGGGCTTTAGCGTTACATTTACCTATTTGGACAGCCATTGTTATATTTTTATACAAGTTATCTTCTACTTTTGTAATTTTTCAATAGATTTTTTTTTATTTTTCGTACACAAACCTTTGCTTTGTTTTTGTTTGCTTTGTTTTGTTTTTTTTCTTTTTTTTGCGTTGATGAGGTGCGTGTATGATGCAGATTACACCAGGCGTGGCTTCTTGACTTTCACTCAACACAATGCTTGCACTCTAGCTCTGCATCCATGGAATACCACCTCTCTAAACCTAACCCTAATTTTATGCTCTTGTCTGCAGACTCACATGGCTAAGAATTCATCCTTTCAACTCGATTTAATATAATTCCAACTATAACTTATTTCATAATTCCGTCTGAAGGGTGGTGGCAGTATGTGCCTGGTTAATATAAACACTCTATAACACCGTCTCGAGAATCTCGAATCCTAACCTCGATGTTATGTAGCTTACAAATTCTTCTTCCTTTACTACTTACAATAATCTTATGTTCTCTTGCTACTGTTCTCCTAACAACAGATTTTCATGGCTTTCTTTTTATTACATACTACTTCTCACGGACTGCTATATCTCTCATCCAAAATACCGGGTTCCTCTATTTTAGGGGATTTCAATGTACACAACAATTGAATGGTTGGGTTCCTCTCACACACTGATTTAGGTGGGAGGAGACCGAATCATTCAGTATTCTCACATTCTGGAGCAACTAATTAAACAACCTACACACATTCCCGGGATCCGTCTGAAGCATCCCCTTAAACACACTTGACCTATTTTCACCACTAAGTCCCTTCTCATCATAAATACACCACCTTCGTCCTATCGGCAAATCTGACCACAACCTTATATCTCGTAATTTTAATACTTTCTCTCCAACATCTCCATCCTGCCTTATGCGGTTTTTCTGGCACTTTCATCGGGCGATTGGAGGGCATTGCGTTTGCTTCTACGCTAACTAGTAATTGGAGTGACTGCTTTGACTCTGAAGACGCTCAGCTTCTGCCCGATAAAGTGGCGAACTGTTAATTGTGATGGATGAGCAAAGTCATTTCCTTCTTTGACTAAATCTTTTTTTCTCCTCAAATCCATGGTTCGATCATAAGCTTGTTCTGCTGGCATTCAGGGTTAGAGACATGCGTATCAGCGCGGTGAAAAATCTGTTCAAACTATCACCCTCACCAATTTTCATTCAGCTAGCAATCGTTGCAGGGATACTCTTCACGAGCAAAGCGCGATTCCATTAGAACGATAAGTCGCGCTGACCTGTTCTACCCTACTGACAAATCTCTTTGGCCTCTTGCAAAAACATCTCTCAACAACTTCTGTAAATACTACCTTGCCTGCTCTTATTCGCTCTGGATGATTCGTGTGTTAACTAGTCCTACCTGAAATTTCCAATCTCTTCTTTGGCCGCCATATTCCCGTCTAACTCAACCCTGGACGATTCTGCATTCTTCCCCTTCTCCTCCTTCTTCCTCTCAGTGTCCTATGCCTTTACCTGTAATGTAATTTGAAACCGCGGATGCGCTCCTGAAAATCTCATAACGCTTAGGAGGCGGCTGGACCGGATGGCCATTCCTCTCCGAGTTTTGAGAAAGTGGCTTCCGTTCTGCACCCCGCTCCTCGTCTTCAACTACACATCTATGCCTCAAATACTAGCACTTTCCACTCAGTTGTGAAAGCCGCATATGTCCAACTTATTCCGAAAACACGGATCCTGGCTCCTATCCCGTCCTAACTATCGCCCTATAGTTCTTACTTGTATTCTTCTAAGATCTTTGAAACCCCTTCTCAATTCTCTCACTTCTTAGATCATCTGGAACTCACAATTCCCTTCTTTCCGATTGCCAGTACCGGCTATCTGCGCTCGAAAACTCAATTTCATACTTTCCTATTTAAAGATATTATGGTTTTTTCCGCCCTAGAACGACGGAAGACTTGCGTAGTGGCGCTTGACATTATCCAAAGCATTTGACCGAGTATGCACGCGTCACTGCTCTTCAAGCCCCTCCCTTGGGTTCCTCATTCTCTTTGCTTACATATGTCTAGCTTTCTTGCAAGCACGCTCAATGTCGGCTTTTGTTGATGGTAACTTCTTTTTTTTCGTCAATGAGTGTGTTTCCTCAGGTTTCTGTTTTATCTCCTACTTTATTCATACTTTTCATCAATGATCTTTGACCTGCAAATCTAACTCTACTCCACTCATATGCCGATGACTCAAGCCTCATTCTTCAAACTCGTTTCAATTTCTACCTCCCTCTTTCACTCAAAGAATTGCCCTTTACGTCTTAATCTTATCCGATTCTAGTCTCGCTCATCTCGACGACTAGAATTTCCGGGTGGGTCGTCCCAAGCTTGTGAAAATTTAATTCTTTAAAAGCCCAACTTCTACAAATCTCCCTCTCTAACACACCTAACTTTCCTATCTCTTTCGAGACGGTCTCTCGTCATCCCTGTTGACAAATATAACAGTCCTTCCTTACTAAACAAAAAAATGTAATGAAAACCTCAAATCACGACGTGCAGGCGGCCTAAGAAACTGGGAGTTCCGTTTAGACTGCAAGACTTTTTTCCTCTTCTCAGTCTACTCCAGCGTTATACAAGGGTCAATCCGCCCTGGGAGTACTTCATTCATATCTGGGAGGGCATCTGTTTCACCAGTCTTTTTTATAGGTTCGAGTCAAAGGCCAAAAGATTTATAAACCTTCCTGTACTTTCTAGTTCATTGACCCTCTATCTTTGGGCGCGATGTTGGGGCTTTATCCCTTTTCTATAGGGAATCGTAGCGGCAAGTGCTCGAGGGAACTTTCCACCTCGCGTACCACACCTTTACAACGCCTTCGTAGCACAAGGGTGCTGTGTCGGCACATGAGTTTTTGTGTTGATGTTAGTAACTCAACCTAGTATCGCTGCGTGCTTCTTGCTTTTCTGCACCCTGTTCATGTGGAATTCTTTCCATCACTCTGTGTTTCCACTCACTTTAATCCCCTCACTTGAAAAACCTGCGTCTGTGCTCATTTGCGTAATAATTCGCGTTAGATGAATTTTTGAGGCGTTCAACACCCCTCCTAAAATTAGGTTCTACCGTGAGCAGCGGTCTGACAACTATAAAAAAAATAAATAATAAAGGCTTCTTATAAAAATTCCTTAACTAGCTGAAACCCCACAGATGGCATTCTACGACGCGTGACCACCTTCTAAACTGCAGTTTAATAGCAATCAAACCGAGAGCGAGCTTGCTCGCGTTGACAAAAAAAAAAACAAAAAGATCAAAAATTATAACAAACAAACTTAACTGCCAACCCCAGCAACAGCACTAGACTTGACGATGGTGGCTTTTCAGCAAACAAACCTACTGAAAGAAGAGGATTTGAATGTTAGACTTTGATATTGTCATGGCCGAATTGCATTGACACTCATGCACCTTTAAAGAAATCACACCAAGGAACTTCATCGTAAAAAGACTGAAGAGACAGTCATCTTCAAGGAGCAAAGATAATTCAAAATTTGTAATTCTGTGAAAGAGGAGATGAGGCTCTACGAAAGCATGGAGATTCTGCCTACGAAGAGAACCCTTCATGCAGGCATGAAAATGGGCCAATTTTTCAATTATTATCAGTGCTTGCAGGCAAAAATAATTATCAGCACCTCCTTCATCAGCGGGTGAGCGTATATATTGTAGTAGGAATGTAAACACTCCAAAAAGAACAGGCTCTCGCCATATAAACTATGGAAAGCTTAATGTTTTTGCTTCACAATTTGTGAGAATTGTTGAATTTGAGTATTGAATGTATCTATCTTTATCTTAAAGACGTATATTATTATTTTGAAGTAATAAGCGTTTTTTTAATATTTATCTTTTAAGGCATAATATAACTTCATATATTTTTATTCTTATATTTTGCTAGTTAAAGAATTATTACTTTTTTAGGCTCAGAAATTAACTCTACAAATGTATAGAGTAACTTCAGAGTCCACTGCAACCTAAAATTCAATAACTATTAAACTGAATTCAAATTATGACTCCTATACTTCAAAATCTAAACTACGTTAGATCAACTGTGTAATCCACAAAGATAGAACTGTAAGTTTATAGAGGGCTTACAGCTGTAATAATAACAATTTAATTAGGGAACTTAAATTAAAGACACCAAACAAGAAATAGTGAAAAGTGTTACAAAGAAACATAAAGAATATGAGCTTCCGTTAATTTTATATTACATCGGTTAAATCTAAGGTGCATGTTGATTTAGTATAATTGACATAACAGAAAACAGAACGTCTTCACCGTGCCGGCTTGAATAGAATATGGACTAAAGTTAAACACACCTTCATTCCATGAAATTGGGAACAAACAAGCCCCCCGTATAATTCTCTGCATCAAGTTCTCTGCTATGACTCACAACTGGGATTACAAGAAATTGTGTCATGAGTTATCCTTTCTGTTATCCTTCTCCCCCGTCCCTCAGTCTCCCTCGTTTCCTCAATAACAAACTCACCAACTCCCTGTGTCCAAATTTCATAAGAATCTCTTGTAAATTGTAATCATGCTTTAAAACATAAGAGCTAGTACGCTAAACTTTTCATCACTTACTGCGAAACCATTTGAAATGAACTAATTTTTGAAGAAACAAAACATAAAAGTATTTCAATGTTATATGTGCACTTTATTCATTCCTTAAGATACTATACTTATCTCTCTT
>JABUQX010010274.1:22500-26372 GCA_015478945.1 Trachelipus rathkii | reverse complement strand
GGACTGATGAAATAAAATCATTTCGATTAATTATATATTATATATTATATAATATATATAATAATATATATATATAAATATATATATAATAATATTTATATAATATTATATTATATATATATAGTATATATATCATATAATATATATAATATGATAATAATAATATATATATTATAATATATATAATATATAATATTATATTATATATATATATATTTATAATATATTATAATAAATAGTATATATATTAATAATTACATATATTATATAATAGTATAATATATTATTATATATTTAGATATATATAAATATAATATTATAAAATATATTATTATATATTAATATATTATAATATAATTTAAGTAATATTATTATATTATATATAATATTATATTAATAAATATATATAAAACTAATATAATATAATAAAATAAATAAATATAACTTTCACACATACAAAAATATAATGCTCTATAATAAAACTTCTCGTTACATATAACTAGAGGAAGAGAGAGGGAGAGAGGAAGAGAGAGAGGAGAGAAGAGAGAAGAGAGAGAGGGAAATGAATCACTGTCGTCGGGCGAATTTGCCTAACCCGTACGAGCTGATCCGGAAGAACACGTCAACCATTTTTAAATCATCCACACACCACACGCTTATACTATTAAATATATTTAATATATTATAATATATATAAAATGAAATTATTTATATAATATATATAAATTTTAAGTATTATATATTAATATAAATAAAGATATAGTGACTTCATTTAAAGAAAAAACACTCTAGCAAAACATAGAGACAAACTACCTTATAAGATAAGACACTCCAAGTACACAATACCTCAGAAAACACAATCACTCAAAATCCTTTACATACCCTCCTCGTGAATTGCACCACCGATCTGAGCAACTGTGGTGACCACCAAACAGCGAAAACACTAATGCCCCAGTCCCTTTTATTATTAGAAGGACACCCTACTTAATTCTAAACGTTGCCCTCCTGAGCGTGTTAACTGTACCCTTATGGTGATGTGTAGGTTGTCTGAAATCCATTTGTGATAAACTTTCCATATAAAGATTTGATTGAAAAGTTTGCTCGGTATGTTTCAAACGTGTTCTCGTTGTGGATTTAGATCACCATCCTATCTCCATGAATTCCCCCCTATAAGTATTATCGAGTCTGTATCAGTTGAAGAAATGTATAGTATATGCTTACCCCTTGATTGAGTGAGTTTCGGTGCAATGAGTTGTTTTCGATGAAATTGAATTTGGAAGGCTATTCATATGCTCCCAATTAACAATTAGTTGAGTTGATTTTACACTTTACTAGAAATTGTCTAGCTTCTTCTAATTTGTGATAGTTGGAGTACAAGTTGATTCCCTTATGACTCTATTGGATGTATAGATCGCTTCTCATTTTAAGTAAGAGGTGAGAAGGTCGCCCCACTCCTTTTCGTTGATCTGATTATGCATGTTTGATTCGTTATAGCCTGGGATTTGAATATAAACCTTTGTTATGTTCATTCATATATATTGTTGTCAGTTTATTTAACACATGCAGTCCAATTAGATTGTATCTGTTTCGTAACTTATATAAGTCCAGAATATAAACATTGTAATGTTGTTTAAGGCTTCTAATTGTGTGTAGGAAGACAGAAAGTTGGGCTCAGCGCAGGGTGTCTTTTGATGTTTTGATAAGTCTCCGGTATGTGGTATTCAGAGTCTGCATTGGAAATTGTTATGTTGAAAGTAAAGGTCATCAGCCTGTTGCTCAATAAGCATGGGATATTCCGCTTTAAAATCGTAATCCTGATGAGTATACTGATGTGGTTATAAGTCAGACTTACAGTGAATTTGCTATATTCGATAAAACGCACATAAATTTTCGGTAATAATTGTTGAACTGTGGTAGTTAACGCGACTATACAGCGGTTGTGTTAGAAATTAGTTAGGCATTAATTTTATTAGTAATTTATGGTTGTAACCAGTTTCAATAAAAATTAATTGATGATTTTGCATAATAATAAATAATAATAATAATTAATAATAAATAATGAGTAATATATAATGAATATAATAATGATAGTAATTAATAATAATCAATAATAATACTAATAATAATAATTCATATATAATACTTTAATCAATATAATAAATAATAATAATGTAAAAATAATATGTAGAAAAACTTCATTAGCTGGATAAAGATAAGTATGAACGATTTCTCATAGGAAGTATTTGTATGCACATTAATATCGTTACAGATAGCTTTGCCCAAAATGCTAAATAAACATATGCAGAGTGCCATAGATTAAGACAAATGCCATTTCGATTACACATTTGCTATAACCCTATTGAGGTATCGAAACATTCGGTTTTGGTTTAAGGTATAAATTATGAGTCCTTCTTTGATTTCATTTCAGACAAGCTCTGGAGATCATGACTAAGAAGTGTGACTTGTTTTAATGATAGATAGATAAGATAGATAGATATAGATAGATAGATAGATTAGATAGCTAGCTACGATATATAGTATATAGTAGATAGATAGAGGATGATAGATTTAGAAATACATATTACCTACCATTGTAAATAAATAAGATAATAGTAATAGATAGTATAATATGAAATAAGATAGATGAGGGATAGCCTAAGATAATAGATTTAATAGATAGAATAGATAGACACGGAAATACGAATAAGATAGAAATATTGATAGATAATAGATAGATAGAGAGTTAGAAAATAAGTAATTATATAAGATATATGTATTAGAAATGATAATGTACATATAGAATAGATAGATAGATAGAGATAGATAATAGATTTAGATAGATAGAACAGATAGATAGAAATAGATAATAAATAGGTAGATAGATAGATAGATAATAGATAGATAGCAATATGATGAATAGATAGTATGAGAATAAAGAAGATATAATAGAATAGAACCTGGATAGATAAGATAGAGTAATATATAGATAAAGAATAGGATAGAATAGACTACATAGATAGCTAGATAGTAAAAGGATAGAGTAGATAAAGAAGTATATAATAATAATAATAATAATAATAATAAATAAAATAATAATAATAAGTAAATTAAAATAATAAGTATATATAATATATAATGTACTAATATAATTATATTACATATAATAGCTATAGCGACTGAAGAAATTTCATTATAAATTCGGTACCCATACAACCTCATTATACATTTTTATCCTTATAATAATAATCATATAATATAATAATAATAATAATAATTAATAATAATAATAATAATAATACTAAATAATAATAATAATAATAATAATAATATAATAATATATTCATTATAATAATAATAATAATAAGTAATAATAATATAATAATAAAAATACATACAGAAAATAAAATAATAATAATAATAACTCCCTAAAATAATAATAATAATAATAATAATAATAATAAAATAATTATAATAATAATAATAATATTTTCCTCAAAGACATTATTTTATGTTAGCTTGAAGATCTTTTTACCTACATAAGGCAGGGCAGTGTCTTGGGTGTTTGGAGGTGTGTTTCTTTTCTCTTATTATACCTATGTTTGTGTGAATGTATGAAGTTTGTCTTATCCTCTTTGGTTTCTTCGTCTTCTAATAGTAATAATAATTAATCAAATAATGACATAATAAAATAATAATAATAAGTAATAATAATAATAATAATAAATAATAAAATAATAATATAATAATAATAATAATAATAATAATAATAAAATAATAATATAATAGCGAAAATATTAAAAACACTTGTCTTCTACATATGCGAAAGGTTTTCAATCTTAAAAAAATAAAACCATTTTAAAAAAATTAAATAT
>JABUQX010010274.1:0-10000 GCA_015478945.1 Trachelipus rathkii | reverse complement strand
AGTATATTTTCTTTATTTAATTAATTTTAGTGCTTAAATTTTTTAGTAGGATTTAGTTTGCTTCAATTTTATCCCAATTTCTTCTGTTTGTTTTAGTCTGTTTTTGTCTATTGTTCTTATTTGTGTGTGTGTGTAGAGGTGATGGTATGTGAAAGATGGCAGATTTGTAAGGCGCGGGCTTTCTATTAACTTTACCAACATCCGCGGCTTAAAATCTAACTTTGCCTCCTCTGTGAAATATCACCTATCTAAACCTTTTGCTACTCTGTCTGAGACTCAGATGCGACTAAGAATTCACCCTCTTAACTCGTATTTAATGCTATCTAACTCATAACTTGTTTCATAATTTCCGTCTGAAGAGTGGAGTGTGTGCCTATTTTAAACATAATATATCCTTAACACGTCTCTTGAATCTCAAATCTACCCAACAAAGTATCGATGCTCTTGTGGCTCAAATCTTCTTTCCTTCTACTACAATAATCTTCGTGCATCTGCTACTGTTCTCCTAACGGAACAGATTTCACGCCTTTTCTGAATATCTTACTACTCTCAAGAGGACTGCTTACATATTCTCCAGCCAAAATAACTGAGGTCCTCTATTTAGTGGATTTCAATGTACACAACACTTAATGGTTGGGGTCCTCTACTGATTTAGGTGGGGAAGAGGCCGAATCATTCAGCATTTTCAACGATCTGGGAGCAACTAATCAAAAAACCTACACACATTCCGGATAGTTCAACCAATTCTTGAACACACTTGACCGTATGTTTCACCACTAGTCCTTCTCTCTATAAAAACACTACCTTCGCTCCTATTGGTAAATCTTACCACAACCTTATATCTCTTAACTTTAATACCTTCTCTCCAACAGCTCCATCTGCCCTATGCGTTTTTTCTGTCACTTTGATCGGAGAGAGTGATGGGGGACTTGCTCGCTTCTACGCTAACCTATAATCTGGAATGCCTGCTTTGACTCTGTGATGACGCCTTCGCTTCTGCCACTAGGTGGGAAGCATGTAATCCGTCTGACGGCATGATTCAGGTTCATTCCTTCTTCAGCTAAATCTTTCTCTCCTCAATAACGGTTTGATCGTGCCTGTTCTCTGGCCAGCAGGCTAGAGACAGCGCGTATCGGGAGTAGAAAAATTCTCGTTCTCCTATAACTCTCGCTAATTTTCATTCAGCTACAAATCGTTGCAGGATACTCTTCGACGAGCAAGCGGCCTTGTCATCAAACGAAAGATGCGCTAACCTTCCTTAGTTCTAATACTACAATCTTCTGGCCTCTTGCCAAAAACATTCTCTAACAATTCTGTAAATCTGCCCCTTTCCTCCACTATTCGACCTGATGGTACTGTGCTAACTTCCCAACTGAAAAAGCTATTTCTTCGGCCTCCTATTTTTCTCAAAACTCACCTGAACGCATTCTGCTTCTCCTCCTCCTCAACCTTCTACTTCTTAGGTGTGCCTATTCTTTGCCTTTGATTAAATTTGATCGGGCATGCGGCTCCTAGAGTCTATGAACGTTAGGAAGGCGGGTGCCCGGATGGCATTCCTTCCCGAGTTTTGAGGGAGTGGCTTCCGAGCTGGCCTTCTTCCCCTCGTTTCAACTATATTCTCTATGTCTCAATACCAACACTTTCCCTCAGTGTTGGAATCACGCACATGTTCAACCTATTCCGAAAAAAGGAAGCCGCTCTGATCGTCTAACTATCGCCCTATACTCTCCACCTGTATTATACTAAGATCTTTAAAACCCTTCTTAACTCTCACTTCTAGAACCATCTGGAATCTCATTCTCTTCTATCCGATCGCCAGTACGGCTTCGGCGCTCGAGGTCTAATGGTGATATACTTTCCTATATTAAGCCGATTTATGGATTTCGCTGCTTAGGAACTAGGGGAGATTGCTGGTGCGCTTGACATATCCCAAGCATTTGACCGGGTATGCACGCGCCACTGCTCTCCAAGCTCCCCTAATTTGGGTTTCCTTCTCTTGCTTACTTATGTCTAGCCTTTCTTTTCAAGTCGCTCCAATATTCGGCTGTGGTTGTATGGCAGCCGCTTTTTTTTTTTTCTGTCAATAGTGGTGTTCCTCAGGTTCTGTCTTATCTCCTACTTTATTCTTACTTTTTCATTAATGATTATTCCACCTCACATCTAACTTCTATCCAACTCATATGCGATTGACTGCCCTTCATTCTTCAACTCATTTCAATTCCTCCATCTTTACTTCTAGAATTGCTCTCGTCTTAATCTTTCCTTCTATTCTCGCTGACCTGAGATAGATTTCCGCATTAGATCGTCACAACCTTTGTGAAATGTCAATCTTTAAAAACTCAACTTCTACAAATCTCCCTCTCTAAAACACCTTCTAACTTCCTATCTCTTGACGGTGCTCTTCGTCTCTCCTGTTGACAAATATAAATTCCTTGGCGCCTTAACATTAACAAAAAAATGTCTTGAAACCTCACATCACAACGGTTGCTAGTGACGGCCTCAAAGAAACTGGAGTTCTGTTTAGACTGAGACTTTTGTTCCTCTTCTCAGTTACCCAGCTATACAAGGGCTCATCCGCCCTGTATGGAGTACTGTCTATATCTGGGGGGCACTGGTTTCACCCGGCTTTGACAGGGTCGAAGTCAAAAGCCAACAAGGCTTAATTAAACTGTTCTGGTACTTTCAGTTCACTTGACCCTCTTATTCTTTGCGCGCGAGTTGTATTTATCTCTTTTCGTATAAGTTACGCAGCCGGCAGTGTTGTTCAGGGAACTTACCACTCACGTACCACCACCTGATACGATGGCCCTCGTAGAACAAGGGTGCTGTGTCTGCGCACGAGTTTTGTTTAGATATTGGTAACTCCAGGCTAGTTCGCTGCTGTGTTCCTTTTTCTGCCACATCTGTTCTGTGGAATTCTCTTCCATCTTCTGTTTTTCCTGCTGAATTTTATCTCCCTCACTTTAAAGCTTGCTTCTGTGCCTTCTGAGTAATTTCCGCCTAGCGGTGAAATCTTAGCGTGCAACAACCCCCTCCCTGAAAGGGCTGGAGTTTGGTGGTTACAACTGTAAAAAAATATTATGTATTATTATTATTATTATTATTTTATTATTATTATTATTATTATTATATTATTTATTATATATTTTTATTTTATTAATTATTATTATTATATTATATTATTATATATTATATTATTATTATTATTATTAGTTTTGTTATTATATATAAGTTTTACTTTTAGCTTTCAATTCATTTTTTATTTTCTTTGATATTATTTACAATTTTCTTTAACAACCTCTCAAAATAATTGTACAAAAAAGTACAGGTGGCATCATTTATATTTATTAGTTCCTGACGGTTTCCATCCGTAAAGCCTTGGACACCTTCAGATTTCGATTCTAACACTTGAAGGAATTATTTAACAAAAGATTTAAGATTATAAATTACTATATTTTATGTAGCAATTCATATTATTTTAAATCTAAGGGACATCAAGGTAAATGGGGACACTTACGTTAAACTTTATGTTAATGTTTGGCTTATGATAACTTATGTAGGTAGTAAGCTCCAGCTGATTTTAGTTTTTGTGCTTCACATGAGGAGTGTAAAATTTTAAAATTTATTGCTATAAACACCATTATAGAGCTCATAAATGTGTGCTCGGATTTGGAATCATTTGATGTCGAAGTTAAAAGAATTAAATATAACCTGATCAACTGTAACCACCCTTTTAATTTAATATTAACTTACTTAATTAGGGCAAGATCCAATATTTGGCTCGTGCTACGCCCAATTTTCATCCCCACTAAAAATGGACATAAAATTCGGAATTAACAGCCGATTTTGACCCTATAAACACCAAACTAGAGCTTTTTTGTCCTCTAAAACGTTGTTCTGGTGATTTTCTGTGTCTGTAGTCATTCTTTCAGAATTTTCAATTTTTCAAAACCCATGTTTTTGACATTTGTCGTATCATAACCAGAATTGTTTTCGAAATGACTTTAAATTTGAAACATGCATAGATATGTCCATTACCTATAACAGTGTAAAGGTACTTTGTCGATTTTTTGAGTTCTGTGCTCAGCGTTGTTTTTTTTTTTTTTTTTTTTTCTCCAATTTCAAACCCGATTTTTTTGGTTTTGAAAATAAAAAATTGCGATAACTATTTTTCTGTTCAGGCGAAGTGGATGAAATTTTCAGGGCATATGTAGTCCGGAACAATGCACGTTTTACATAAATAATTTCTTTGTGTATGAATTAGTTTTGGATTTGGTCTTGGAACAAATTAAAAAAAAAAAATTTTTGGAAATTTTTTAAAAATTTCTTTTTGAGTATACAAGGCATTTATCTAAGTAAAAAAAAGGCATCTCCCGACTATACAAGCCCTGAAAATTTGATGTTGATTGGACAAGTATAAAAAAATCAAAATATTTCACTTTTTTAAACATTTGAATTTTTGGAAAATTGAAAAATTTATATATTTTTTTATACTTGTCCGAACAATATCAAATTTTCAAGGCTTTTACAATCATGTAAGATGCATTTATTTTACTTCAATAATTTTTTGTATACTCAAAAGAAAATTTTTTAAAAATTTTCAAAAAAAATTTTTTTTAACATTTGTTCCAAGAATAAATCCAAACTAATGCATATACAAAAACATTATTTAAGAAAAAAATGTGCACCTCCCCTGACTTCATATGCCCTGAAAATTTCTTCCACATCGTCTGAGCAGAAAATTTTTTTGCAATTTTTTATTTCAAAATCCAAAAAAAAGTGGATTTGGAAATTGGACAACGCTGAGCACAAAACTCAAAAAATCGTAAAAGTACCTCTACACAATTGTAGGTAATGGACCTATCTATTCATGTTTCAAGTTTGAAGTCATTTCGAAAAAAATTCTGGAAGATGATACGACAAATGTCAAAAACATGGGTTTTGAAAAATTGAAAATTGTGAAAGAATGACTACAGACAGAAAATCACCAGAAAACAACGTTTTAGAGAACAAAAAACCTCTAGTTTGGTGTTTATAGGGTCATAATCGGCTGTTAATTCCGAATTTTATGTCCATTTTTAGTGGGGTTGAAAATTGGGCGTAGCACGATCCAAATATTGGATCTTGCCCTTATTAGCAGAAAAAATAATAAACAAAACAATCAACAAATTCCATAAAAAACAGGACAATACGAACATTATCTCTGAAAGCATTAACTTTTTTTTAATGCACAAGACTTCCATAGAGAGGAAAAATGCCTACGCGGCCTTATCAATACCCACATTAAATCTACAACCAGCTCAAAAATATCAATTAAACTATGCCAGAAAACCAGAAAACTTTCTTCCTGATTTTGTACTAAGGATACCATTTCAGTTAATTACTATGTCGTGCACCAATTCGCATGTCCCGAGTCTGACTAAACATCGACGTATTTTGGTTACAAGAATAATATAGTAGATTAACAGATAGGGCATACCAGCACTGGTTTAAACCTAGTAAAATATATGAGCATTTATTCAATGAGCATAACATGACAACTGTATCTGATATATCAAAGTCAAATCAAATTTTACACTCCTCATGCGAAGCGTAAAACCTAAAAATATCTGAAGCTTACTATATAAGATATCATAAAAAAGACATTAACATAAGATTTAACGTAATGTGATTTCGAATAAATATAATATGAAATGCTACCTAAAATTTAATAATTTATAATCTTAAATCTTGTGTTAAATAAATAATTCATTCTATTATTAGAATCGAAACTCTGAAGATGTCTGAGGTTTACGAAAAACCGCTGTCAGGAACTAGATAAATATAAAAATTTTCCTCATACTGTCTATGTAAAAAAAATTTCTAGAATATATTAAGAAAAATTAAATGGAAATTGAAGAAAAAGTTCTGAATGGAACTAAAAAAGTAAAACTTAGTATTAATACAAAGCTGATATAGAATTTCTATTATTATTATTATTTTTATTATTATTATTATTATTATTATTATTAATTATATTATTATATTATTAATTATATTCAATTATTATTATATATATTATTATTATTATTATTATTAATTATTATTATTATTATTATATTATATTATTAGATTATCATTATTATATTATATTATTATTATTATTGTTATTATTAGTATTATATTAATATATTATTATTATTATTATTGAATATTATATTATTATTATTATTATTGTTAAATCATTATATTATTAATTAGCGTTACTTAAGACACGTACAAAGATTTTATGCATTATTTTTGTTATTATCACACCATATTATTATTATTATTATTATTATTATTATTATTATTATTATATTATTATTATTATTTATTATTATTATTATTATTATATTATATTATATTATTATCATTCATTCATGACAAAAAATATGATGAACTCTTGGCTTAATATAAAGATTATTATTATTATTAATATTTTATTTCTTTTGTTATTCTTATAATTATTATCATTAAATGATATTAACTAAGAATTATATAATTATTATAATTATTCTTTATTATATTAATAATGATTATTTTCTTACTATTACTTAGTATTATGCTTATTATTGTTTTATTATTGTGTTATTATTATTAAATCACATAGTAATCGGAAACGATATCTGCTGTTAAGGTTTAAGCGTACAACGTATTTTGATATTATTATATTCTGATTATTATTATTATTATTATTATTATTATTATTATTATTATTATTATTATTATTATTATTATTATTATTATTATTATTATTATTATTATTATTATTATTATTATTATTATTATTATTATCTATATACCTATCTCTCTATCTATATCTCTATCTATCTATCTACTCTATCTACATTATCTATCTACTCTATCTACATCTATCTATCTATCTATCTACTATCATCTACATTATCTATCTACCTTCTACATCTACTTATCTATCTGTCTATATATATATTCTACCTATTTATCTATCTATCTATATATCTTCTACCTATTTATCTATCTATCTATCTATTCTATATATCATCTATCTATCTATTTTTCCGTTCATCCTCCATCTAATCTATCTCTACAACTATATTGATCTATTGTGTAGCTACTCTAATTCTACCATCATTATACATATCTATCTACTATCTATCTTATCTATCTACTACATCTACATTATCTATCTGCTATATCTACATTATCTATCTGCTATCATCTATATTACCTACCTATTCATCTATTTATTACATCCATGAAATTAAGTGACATAATCTTGAAATTGCGCTATGGACCCATTGGGAACCTTTAGTACCTTAAATCAACCTGTATGACTCTTTGTTAAACCACGGCACATGGATATTGAATTACCATTTTGGGGCATATCAATCTGTTAATATCTATCTATCTTTCTGTTAATATTGTAACAAATAATTTGCCCACTATTGTCGATTAACTTGTTAATCACTCTTAAGTATTTTAATATTCCATTATTATTATTATTATTATTATTATTATTATTATTATTATTTATTATTATTATTATTATTATTATTATTATTATTATAATATTAACAATTTCAATAATATTATCATATTATTATTATTATTATTATTATTATTATTATTATTATTATTATTATTATTATTATTATTATGAATCAAATAAGGAATTGGGACGAACTTCTTTCTAGCAATTCAACACACAATACTGAATACACCTCCCCAGATGTGATAAGAAAAGCTAATAATAACACAGACGAACTAAGTAATTTCGCATTACTACATTTTAATGTAAGAAGCCTTCAAAAACATTATGATGATTTTCTAAATTATCTGGATTATCAAAATATTAATCTTGATTGCGTGGTGTTGAGCGAGACTTTCCTTAATGAACACAATAAAGAAGTGCATTTGTTAAAAGGATATAATGGATTTCATATTGTTAGACCAAAAAACAAGAGAGGGGGGGAGTCTCTATTTTCATAAAAAATGATATATGTGATAACCCAAAAATAATATTTTCTAAAATTGACGAAACTATTGAAATCCTGGCAGTTCGAATTGAAAACAAATCCTTCAATATAGTGATAGTGGGATTATACCGACCCCCTAATGCGTCGAGAATTGAATTCATTAACTCACTTGAATATACAATCCAAACATACTTGCATAACACGAAGGTAGTAATTGCTGGTGACTTCAACATTGATGTAGGTAATAATAGCCCTTCGCTAGGCAGCAACGCGCTATCAAATATAATGATGTCAAACGGCCTGATCAACTACATAACGGTGCCTACCCGCCCTAATAACAATGACGACAGAAACCCAACTCTAATTGATCATGTTTGGAGTAACCTAGAAGCTGATATCAAATCTTTTGTAATAAAAACAGATATGACGGATCATTACCCCTGTATTGTAAAATTTTACATTAATAAAACACGAACACTTACTACCATAAATTATAGGCAGGACGATGAAAATTGCAGACGTACTTTTATAAGTAAGTTAAATGAAGTTGACTTTTCATACATACAGAATGACCAGATTGACATCCATTCAAAACTTACCTGCTTTATAAACTCTTTAAATACATGTTATAATGATTCATTTCCTTTAAAAACCAAAACATTAGGATCAAAGAGGATTAAAAATCCATGGATAACACAAGGTATAAGAAACTCAATAAGTCAAAAACATAAACTCTACAGAAATTATAAAGGAGGTATCATACCATTTCAATTATATAATAAGTATGAGAAACAATTGAAAATTGTTTTGAAGAAAGCAAAAAAGAAATATTACAATAGTAAATTTAAAAATGTATATGAAGACCCAAAATCAACTTGGGGATTAATTAATGATCTAGTCAACAAAAGTAATTCAAAAAAAAGCAAAATAAATGAAATAAACAAAAACGGAGAAATATTAAAACAACAAAAAGAAATTGCCGATGAACTTAACAATTACTTCGTAAATAATGGCAAACTAAATGTACCAAACATGCCACTTAGGCATACCTCATTTGAAACCTATTTGGGAGACTACGGTTCTCTCTTTTCATTTGAAAATGTTACGGTCTCAGAAGTCAAAGCGATCATTACTGAACTACAAAATAAGAAATGTGATACTCATACCATTCCCAATCACATTTACAAAATCATAGCTGACATAATTGCCTCGCCCCTAAAAGATCTCTTTAACATCTCATTTAACAAGGGAATTTTCCCAGAAATCTTAAAAGTCTCACGTGTCACACCTGCACATAAAAAGGGTGATAAAACTGATCCTAAAAACTATAGACCGATTTCAATTACACATACCATTAGCAAAATACTCGAAAAACTAGTATTAAATCGAATAATAAATTATCTTAATACGAATAATATTATCAATGATTTTCAATTTGGTTTTAGAAAGAACAGATCAACAACTGAAGCCCTTGTTCACACAAAAGAAAAACTGCTCAAATAGACACGTTTAATGTCCTCAAAACCGGTGTCAAATTTATTGATCTTACAAAAAGCTGTTTTTGGGCCCACTCATGCCAATGCTACTTAACAAAATGAATAAGATGGGAATAAAGGGAAACACACTACAATGGTTTAAAACATATCTTAGTGGAAGATCTCAGTATGTGAAAATAGGTGAAACATGCTCTGAACCACTACAAACAACTTGCGGTGTTCCACAAGGATCTATTCTTGGCCCATTATTATTTACATTGTATACCAATGATGTATTTAATTCACACGAATCTTTCATGGTCTCATTTGCTGATGATATTTCAATATTAATAAAGGATAAAAATCCGGCTACACTATCACTAAAAGCAGCAGACGTCTTAAATAAGATCACAACATGGATAGATTCTAATAAACTTTCACTAAACTTGCAAAAAACGTCATACATCATAATAAGCAACAAAACTATAGCTGATAATTTCAACATAAAAATTAAAGGAGTTGACTTGAAAAGAGTCACAAATGCTA
>JABUQX010010273.1:27500-53199 GCA_015478945.1 Trachelipus rathkii | reverse complement strand
AAAGCTACATAGCATACATCTGAACTAATGAATAAAATACACAACGACAAAACCTGACACCATATGGTCCTTTAAATCGATCACATATGGCCTGAATAGCTGGTTCCACAATGAGCAAATAACAAATATGAGTGACACACCATTTGAGACACTTAAGTAATAGAGTGAGACTGTAGGCATACAGACGTACAAGAATCTTTGAGTAAGCCTAGTTCACTACCTGTATTAAGTACACAAGACATAATGAATACACTGACACATATCAAGGTTTAATTTAACAATTAACCACTATTGTAGTCTCATACGGCCATCTCGCATTAATCGAGAGTATATTACCAATTGCTTCCCGATGAAAACACTAGCACAATGAGTTCTTATATATCTTTAAGTCGCAACAGAAGCCCGAGAGAATATGCGGCTAACCATCCAGAAAAGGAAATATATCACGAGCACGATTTATACATAAGCTAACCTCACAAGCATCCATAATTGATAGAGAATAATAACGTATGACTAAAAGCATAGCAGCCAAATCTACCCACAAACCATCCAACGTAAGCACAAACCTACGAGAACTGCAAATAGAACAAGAGTCCTCCACAAGAAGAGAAACGACCAGGGCATATGTGAATCTAGCGCATGGCTAAATAGTATCTAACTATTGGGAAGACAAAAGAAGAGGATCTATAAATTTTAAATTAAGAGATATACATACTTTTTCCAAGCACATCTCTAACATATTAACAGGTTGGTGAATCATGTATTGTACACACACGAGATATAATGTAACAAAGAATTATATTAAATCTTGTCTAATTATCATACAGACCAAAAGCGAATAAAAGTGGTACGTAAATATAGAGAGTCAGTAGTAAAGGTATTCTAAGATCCTCAAGGAGTACGACACAAACACAAAATAAAGTGTCTCATTAATAGAGAAGTCTCCAATCAGAATATATTGCTAACGTAACAACGTTGATATTATCAGTGATAAAGCTAACATTATATAGAGCCTGAACTAAGAATACGATACCACACGTGAGACATAGCGTATGTCAGTACCTATACGGATATCCATACGTACGAATAAAGCTACTAACATTAACAACTTATCCGGCATTTACATCTCAGCTAAGATTATATATAGAGTATGCCCCCAATAATCACGTACATATAGAGAGTAACCAAATCAACCGCTTGTCTTGTATCACAAAGCATATCGGCCCTCTAACATATCATGCTTAATTCTTTACATTACACACAATCCGTAATATTTAACAAAAAAATTTATGAGAACTCCACTAACATATAACTGAAGTCAGATCATAGCTAGACGAAAGAATACACCATGCTAACACATAGTATGCAAACAGTTTTTGTTACTAGTATACGGTACATTGTAACGAGGATAATCCCTTACTAAGACTCAAAAGAGAAAGGATACATCATAACTCTACAGACTACTCTTTGAAAGGGTGTGAATCCTGAGTGGGGGGATCACCCCAACTACACATCTGCTCGAGAGAGAGGGAGGTAGAGAGAGCAATGAGTAGTAGGATATTCAAAAAGGCGTGAAAATCTCTGTTTCTGTCTAGGAAACAGTAAGCAAGAAGCACCTAACCGAGAATGGAGGGGTAATTTCCTTGGTAAGGTCAACCGATTCGGGCAAGAGTACAGAGCACAAGAGCTTTTCAGGTTACACCACGTTCGTGAGAATCCTCTATGACACATGGATTCACACCCCTCTTGTCAAGAGTGTCTCATTAAGCGCCCCTGCTATGGTCTGTCATCGAGTATACGATAACGTGTGTGGCTTCTTAGATAACTCTTGGTTAATGAAAAAACTGTTTATTCGTAAAAGTATGTACGTGATGTTAAAATATTACTATGCCAATGTGAAAATAACACTGATTTGTTAGAGAATGATGAGTTTTGTAAGATATTACTGTGTTAACTGACAATGATGTTGTTAGAAACGTGAGCTAGGTTAAGTTTTTGTTTTGGGTAATTTAGGTTTGCCCTAGAATTTTGCAAATGTCTACGTTTATTCATAGGTCAAAATGATGTATAGAGACGTGTTACACTCGAAACGAGGTGAACGCATCTGTTTGATTGAAGATGATTAACAATCATTATCATAGTTCAAGAGGTCTAGGTCAATCTTATTATCTTGATAGATGCACTCTTTGATTAACGCCGGACTTTTTGAGTGATAGATCAGGAGAGAAATTAATTGAAATAAGGAGCTTATTACCGTTTGTGTGGAATAATATCGGAGAAAAAAGTGGGAACAATATTCGAGAAAATTGTATGACCTGTTAGCTACTTCACCGCCAGTTTATTATGAGATTAAGTAAGGAATTTTTCTTTACGAGCACATAGTTTTACTGCAGTCAGATTCACTTAGACCCACATAGGACAAACACGAGAGGTATATTGATGTAGGGGCTATTTGGAGGCTCATTTTTATGAGGAAGCGATATTGGAGTATATTTTTAGTCTTATATCAAGGTTATGATATGTTAGCTTTATTGTGCTAAACTTTGGCGTGTGAGAGCGCAGTATGATATAGCGCAAAATTATATACGGTAGCGTCAAGCGATAGATGTTGAGAGGTGAAAACTTGTCACTTTAATTATAGATATTTAATCCAAAATGAATACCTGCCGAACACTTATTGAAACATATGAATATCTTGCAATCCAGATTCTTCAATAGATCATAGGCTGGGGCGCGAGCGAGGGTAGCACAGACACCGCAAGGGAGCACGGGGCGGGGAATCTAATCACATGATTTAACTGACTTAACTGCTTTAAAACATCAGCAAACTATTACGCTTTACTGTGATATTTTAATTCCAAAGAAACTTAATTGTTTGAGCTAATAGTTCTATGGGTATATTTATTGAAGTTTTGTTATTTTTTTCTAATCTAGCGAGTTATGTTTGGTTAAAAACTTTGTTATGTTTGCCAATTATTCGCTGGGGATTATGATATTTAGACGAAGTTATGATGATTTTTGTTAAATATTAACGAAGTTGATGTAAAAAATTTTAATAATTTTAAGCAATTAATATTCTTTGTCAGTAAGATGTTAGATAGGTTTATGCTAAATTTTTGTTAATATTACGATGTTAATGTAAAATTACACATTGATATGTTAGAGAATATGCTTGAAAAAAGTTGTGAAATTTAGGTTACGTTTTGTAACGAAGTGTTAGGTACTGTTACTGCTGTTAAAATGCGGAAGTTTGTTAATGTTAGTAGTTTAATTCGTACGTATGGTATGTTAGGTTTGTCGTTGTACATTATAATTCTTAGTTCAGGTGTGATGAAATGTAAGCTTTTATAATGTAAAAAACAAACATCAGCTTACAAGCACACACACATTACACGCATACACTGAGCTTACCGATGCATCTAGACTATACACAATAAAAACAGAACATATAGCTCAGATATATACAAAAGTGATAGTATAATAGTATCTAGAGGAAATATAATATTTGCTTAATTGCTATATACCGAGTTATTCAGAAGAGGTACCTCATGTATGAGTAATATATAAAAGTATAATGCTAGATAGAGAAATTAATTAAAGAAAATCTTGAGATTTTTGTATATAATAATACTAATAAAAAAAATGAAATCAAATCGTTCAAAACACTTAACACTTCTATAACGCTTATGTTCCCAAGAGTAATACCTGTCATCTGAATAAAGTTCGGACAACAGATAAAGAAAATAAAAGTGATGAACACGATATGAATGAAGATAGACTCAAATGATATACACTTATTATACTAAAAAAAAGACAGAAATGTCTATTATTCTTAAACAAGCGCAATTCCAATTAAACTATGTTTCATAACCACACTTTATTTGTGACTTAAGTGTTGTTGTTAGATTTGTATGGTTGTACAAATTCCTTCAATATAGAGAGATATCTTATAAGACCAAAATGCTATGTTAAGCTGTATATATTAATGTGAAAACCTGTTTATGTTAGACTATTAATATTAATATAACCGATGGTTTAGTAAATTATAAATAACACACGAGAAATCAAGATCTTAGAGTGCTAATAGAATTAAATAACTACGAAGAGGACTTTCCCAGACATTGATTTCGAGAAAATGCACTACGATAAATGCAGAACTAGTGTTAAATATATAGTAATAAAATTACCTATCATGTTAATATGTATTAGAGATTAATGCTTGAAAAGTGTGAATAGTTACGTTTTGTACGCTGTGCTAAGTATCTTATTACTTGAGTTATATTTATAGATTGTGGAACAATGTTTAATAGTTTAACAATGATTTATTCCATGATTATAAGTCACATGTCAGTGATATATATAGTTTATTAAGTTACCTCGATGTGTTATTTAATATATCATTAGTATTCAAGTAATGATGCTCATATTAGCTATTTTAAATATAATGTGAAAAAATGTCTATACCTAACATATATTTACTAGATATCTTATGTATTAATAAGAAATCATTATTTTTGTAATTATGTTTAATATTACCTAGAAAATGATTAACTACGAATAAATTATGATGACTGAATACGATAGATCAAAATAGATCAAAAAGTGTCATGGAATGAGGATGGGTTAGGGAGAGGGGCAAGGAGTATGGGTAGTGGTGAGTGGTTTATATGATTTACTTGAGATTTTTACTGATTTTTGTTTTAAATTCGGTTATAAACTATTATACATCATTACTATGGTTATATTATATATTAAAGAACTTATTTTTATGTTATTATAATTTCGTTATAAAACTTTGTTAATGTTTGCAATTATTGCAGGGGATTATATTGATATTTAGAGTAAGGTTATATTGAAGAATAATATATTTTTTGATTAATAATATTTATACTTAATGAATAATGTTAAAAACTTTGTTTAACGTTATGCATTATTATAGTCGTATGGTCCTGTATGGATTAATCGTAACCGGGTTATATAGAAATACTTATTTATTTTTATATTTTACTTAAAAATTATTATATTGAGTGTTTGTAAATGATTAATCAATTCATCAATAATGTTTAGAAGATATTTAATGCATTGATATAAGCTCGTTTTCATAATTTTAAATGCTATATGTTAGTTTACTTTTAATGGTGTTAAAGTGTGGAACTTGTTAAACATGTTTAAACAGTTTATTTCGAGTGTAATTGTGTAGGTTATTGTCTTGTAATCAATTTAATTTTACTTAGTTTCATGTTAGTATAATATATTATTGTATTAAGCTTGATGAATGATTGAGAACATATAACCTTAACCCTACTATATGTATTAAAAGATATTAATTTGTATGATTTAAGCTCGTTTTGTTTAAAATAACGCAATGCTTATCAATAATATGATTTTGCTAAATGATTACTTAGTGTCAGTGTATAAGGTTAAACGTTAATTATAATGTTAAAGATATGCCTTGAAAAGATAAGAATAGTAGTTTATGGTTTTGCATACCAATTGTTTAAAGTTACTTTACATGTGATTATTTATAGATGTGGAACCTTTATTGATTTTAAAAACCTACATAGCCGTAAGAGTACAAATCAGCAAGCCTAAAAATTTTTTCGCCTGCTTGTGTATTATATTTATCGTCCTCTTTTTTATTAATAAGTGTTTGCTTGGCAAGCCTAATAATAATGAGTAGCAAGCTATTGTAATATACGTATTAGACTAAATACTTATATTACACTGTCCTGATATTATATTGAATAATTATTAAATACAGGTAAATGGTAATATTATTTTTATGTTAAAAATTAATTATAAAATAATGAGTTATATGATATAAATAATATTAACATTGTATTAATAGTATTAGAGACAATTCTATGAGACCAATATATATAATATATTATAGTGATAAAAGAAGTTACCAACCTATAAATGGTCGGGGTGGTTTCTCTTGGGTGTTTGGGATTAATATAGACGGTTAGTTTAATTTATGTTTAAGTAGTGTTTTCAGATATGATGTTACTGCATACATCTGATAAACGCATCTTTATACGGAACTCTTTCCGCACAGTGTCTTATGGTTTGTACTCCTAGTACATTATTTTCGCTATTAGTCTATCTATCCTGTCTACAACACAAAAAGTTGGATTTCATTTTAAGGATTAAAGAAACCGAGCTCCCCTTGTTGAGAATGAGCGTATCATTGATGGTGTACATACGCTAGATTACGTTGTTACTATTCGAGTGCTATCTATCGTCCCTTGCAGTTCTAGTCATGATTAAAATATTATAACCAATATGGGTTATGAGATATAATATTTTTTGCGCAAATTAACTGTAATTCGCAATCAATTTAAGGGTATAGAGTAAGCGTATTATATAATGTCTGGAGGAGAGAGAAGTGCAAACGAAAATAAGTTAATGGAAGGAGAAGGTAAAGAAGATGTACTACGTGTCTCTGTAAGTCTCTCTAGGTATTAGCACGTCTAGGTGAATATTTGTTCCCTCTTTACTGGTGTTGATGTTTGCGCAGAACATGCGGTGTGGTTTATCAAGATTCAACCAGAGTATATATTCGTGTGTAAGTTGTGTAAAGACGCGGTAATTTTTTTGATTACTCTTTCTCTAAAACATTATTTTGTTCCTCTTTTAATGCGTTAATTTCTATTAGCATACGTCCACAACTTGCCTTTTTATATTGAATGTGGAAACTATAATACCTTGTATTCAATATATAAGTTAGAGTATATTTTCTTGATCAGTATGATAATTATCATGTTGTGATAAACTCTATCTGTTAAAATATATTTAACCAATGTTAATTTAGGAAGAATCTGTATGAGAGATAATTGTTATGTTAGAGGAATCAAGGCTTGGCACACTTGCATCGTTAGATGATCAGCATTGGAGAGTAGCTAGTTTAGGGCTTTCATACTCTTCTTTGTATTGCTATGAATTAATTACTCCTCATAACCTTTTTGTTGGGTTTGTGAGAATATTCACCATGGTGGGTATGAGAAACTTTAATAACGTTTAAGCATGTATTCACATTCATGTTTAAGGGAATGTATAAGTGTGTCCTCTGCTCCGAGTTGCCGCAATCTATTAGCAGTGATAGGTTTCATCCTCACAAGAGAAGGCTTAGTAATGAATTTTATTACCATGCCCTAAATAACTTTAATTAAGTGATGACAATCTTTGTTACGTCTTATGTAAAGTATTAACACTCTCATTCCTTCACGTACGAGTAGAATGAGTGATGAGCCTTATATTTGTATATTATGTTCCAAGTTTATAATTTACAGAAAATGATAAACCTCTAGAAATGTGAACCTTGAATCATAGATCAATAGATATAGATCAATAGGGAGGGTAAGCTGGTATGGATGGTATGTAGTAGGATGTAGTGTAGTATTATGAATTATTACATTAGAAATTTACTGTTTTAGTGAGTATTTCTGCTTTACTCGTCACATTTTTTGTAAATAAAAAATATGATATCATCAATCAATTTTGCTGGAACAATATATAAGATTACATAATATATAAATAATGAATCAAATAGATCAATAGATTATATAGGAAGGGCTAGGAATGGATAATGGAGGAGTAGGTAGGAATTAGGTGGTTTGGTGTAGTGTGATGCTGGTGTATGTGTTGACTGTGTGATTGTGGTTGTAGTGTGCGTTATTAAAAAAAAACGTAAAATATGGAATATTTTATAAACAAAAACAGTAAAATTTAAGAAAACTTAAATATTAAATTTCATTATTTTAATATATAATCAGACATATTTTCAAAAATTATATGAAGTAATATATTATAAAATGTATTATAATCTAGATGTGTCGTTTTTTTCTTGATGGTTCTGAAGACATTATTTTCGAAATCTACAGACCTCTAGATAAACACGATTTATTTAGGGTAAAAGAGCAATAAACATCCGATATTGAAGATTTGTGATATTTTTTAAACACCGACCTCTTCGTCTCAATATATTATTAACAATCGGTTTGGCGAAAGCTACTCCTAAAGGCAAGTGAGGCTTTTCATTTCACCTAGTCTATCACTCGAGATGCCCTTGTGAATAGGACACACATACTCTTTCACACTAAAAAAAATTCGAGAACTAACAGTAATTCCTATAGTAATTAGTCCAATCTGTATTGAATATTAATTTGTATACACACTACTCTCTTGAATCCTCTCACCAAATATTATGTATGTTCAGCACTTTCACGCTACTAAATCATCTTTCGATTTTTTTAATTTGGATTGTGACCCGGGTCCCCCGAGTTTGGGGTCTCTGATAATCGACGCTTGGGGGCGTATCTTACTTCACTCCTTCCATTTAAACTGTTATTCACTAACTGGATGATATAAAAAACTAATGTTATGGTATCAGTAACCCAACTAGCTATGTGCCTTTCATGGGGTAGGGAGTCTAATCCACCACACAAGATATATTAAGAAACAAAAATTCTTAACAAAACAAGAGAAATAAAAACCAAAATGTCCCATCAAAAAAACTAGTCTATTTAGGCTCAGAAGCGTTTTGAGATGAACACAAAGAGAAACGCAATGTTGTATTTAACAACACGCAAGGGTGCACGCCTCTGACCGGATGCACGCAACGAGTAGTTGGAGTTGAGCTGGTGCTGAAGCTAGTATGCAGATGCTGAACCGACCGCTAAAAGAAACGCAGAAGGGGTTATTAATAAAAAAAACAACTCAAGAAGTGATCCTCCGTCGTAGCATTTACTTAATATATTTACGAACGTAATTAATTAAATAATAATAATAATAAATAATATAATAAATAATAACATAGAACATAACTAAGGAGAACAGAAAGTACCCTTACTAGTCTGATCTGTTTATGGTATCGGTACGTCAACCCGATTTAGGTCACTATTTCGATCGAGTCAGTAATCTACCTGAGCAATACAAAGGGCGTAACTACATATATTAACGTCGAGCCATACTCTGAGGGGGCAGACTCACCTTACTTATATATTACATCCTTAGAGACTTGAAATTATACCTACTGTTCGAGCTTAAAGCCCAATACAATAAGATTATATATCAAGTTTGAGATAGCAATATCCATCCTTTCATATCGATAATAAGGTGGGTCGGTCAAACTGACGGATCACTACATATAAATATATATATATATATAATATATATAATAATATAGTATAATATATTAATATATATATATATATATATATAATATTAATATATTATATATATTAATATAATATATTAATATATATATATAGTATTATATATATATATATTAATATATATAATATATTTTATATATATGATATAGTATAATATATAATTTAATATATTTATGTATATTTAATATAATTAAATTACATAAATAATATATATTTACTAAGTTATATATATAGAAGGATGAGCATTTATCTTATCAATATATTATATTCCTATAAATACATAAAAAATATAAGTTTATTTATAATAATATATAATATATTAGAGTTATAAATAATTAAATAGTAATAATATAAATAAAATTGAACAAATAAAATATTAACATAATATATAATAATATAATAACATTATAAATATGAATATTGAGTAATATAAAATATAATATATATATTATTAATATAAATTAATTAAAAGAGTCATTAGATGACACGATATAATAAAATAATTAAATAATAAGTGAAAATATTAATGTCTTATATATGTAATATATAAAGATATTAAAAAGACATGTACATCAAAGATGATTATAAATATATATTACTATTATAGAATAATATATTTAATGATATATTACACTTAATATAATTTTACATATTAGCATCTATCTAAAGATTAACACGACTAAAATAAATAAAAAATAAAAGTAAATAAAATAGTCTTAAAAATGATAATACTGCTGATTCTAAACACTACATATTATCACTTATAATAAGTACATTATCTAATATCTTAAAAATTCAGCAAGTATTGATTTAGGACAATAATATAATATATAATTTTATCTTGATTCTAATAAAGAATTTACAGGTTATATATATAATAAATATAATATATATAATAATATAATTATAATATAAGGTAATGTAATATATTAAGTTATACTATATTAAGTCATAACATAGCGTAATATAAGATAATATAAAATAATACAATATAATACAGATATTACAAATTAGAAAATACTGCAAATCTGAAAATCGACGAAAAAGAAATAAAGAAAAGGAATATCCTAAATAATAAGAATACAATACTAGACCATTTTAATACATTACAATACAATACAATATAAAAAGTCTACTTTAACCTTTAATATCTCAAATTAGATCTTTATATATATAATTAATAATATATATATATATAATATATATACAAATAATATAATATGATAATATAATATATTAATAAATATATAATATTAAAATAAGGTATATAAATATTAGATATATGGGCTTTGCAAAAGCGAAATTTTAAAGATTTTTTAAGATTTGTGTTGCAAACATATGTTCAATAAATATTTCAAACAAATAAAAAAATGTATATAAAACAAAAAAGATTTAGAGCATTGGATATAGCATATATAGAGAACTCTAAAGAAATTTAATAGCTGCAACATTTAATGAGTAATGTTTCGATTAAAGAAAGTTTATGCAAATTTATAACAGATTAAAGAACATGAAGAATTGATGAATAAAAGAAAAACATAAAAAATATTAAATGATATTTTATTCACGAGCACACCTTCGGCAGATCATATAAACAAAAATAATCAAACTGTTAAATAATAGCATCGCGCATGTCAACAAACGACACGCGAGCTACGTGTTGGGCACCGCCGGTTTACACCAACTTTTAAATATTAATGGAGATTTAATCTTATTTGAAGGTCGATAAACTTGTTATCATTTACATGTAAATATTATTTATATATATAATACTACTATATCTATACACTATAATGATAGTAAATATATAACGTAAACATTATTTTATATATATAAATTATCATTAATTATTTATCACGATTATATATAATATATAATATAACATTAATCATAATTATTATTTAATATATATATAATTTATAATTTTATTTTTTTTTTATTATTTATAAATTAGATATTATATTAGACGTAGCTTTCGCTATACTCACCCAAGCTAGCACTTTGGGCCTCCTTCAGGTTAAAAAAGTAACAAAACCTTTTATACTGATCTAACTTAATATATATATATATATATATATAATAACGGCGGGAGCGCTATGATAAATCTGTTTATTAATAATTATTTTTTATTTTTTTCTATTATATAAATTTTAAAAGATTGTTAATGGATATGGATTATAAAATTATATATATATTTTTAGTGATTGTAGCTGTTTAAAGTTTATAGTATTTTGAGGAAAGGATGGTGGCGTTGGTTATATAATATCTCAAATTTTGCATAGAAATATAGCATATGTTTTTTTTGATAAAATATATTTTTCTCAATGTAAATGTTATACAAAAATTAATATATAATATTTATGTATGTATATATAGATATTAGATATAATATACCTTTTTATTTTTGATTTGATAATATTTGAAGTTGTTATTTATATAAAGATAGCATTATGTTATGTGATTTATGGAGGTTTATTTAATGTGGGTTTGTTATTGGGTTATCGAGATGAGTGGTGATAGTGAGTAGTGGAGATTAGAGAGTTTTATTAGAGTGAGAGACATTATATTTCAATATGAGTCATGAGAGTGTTTGTTTGAGTATATATATCATATTACTATATAGCATATATATATCACGAGAGTCTCAATAATATATATAGTCCGCTATATATAGTTATTTCGTCACCTATATATATGGATATTATAACAGATTGTTAGTCATGGTATTTGATAAATATACGTAACATTGATTTTATGGGGGTTATTATATTTGAGTGAGTAATAGGGGTGAGCTTCAAAGTATGATTTCAGAGGAGAATGTATTGTGGAGTTTTATGAGGGTACATAATAATATAAGAGATGTGAGATAGGGGAGGGTATTATAGGAGTTTTTTTTTATATATTGTGATCTCAATGTAAAGGTACATTAGGGAGGAAAGTTTGTAATATATTATATGTTTAATGTATGTGAGATATTGAGGTTATATAGATGATATAGAATTATATTTTATGATTTTTGCTTGTTTAGTATAGAGATATAACTTATGGTATATATATAGATGGGCGGTGAGATATAAAATTGTAATATTTAGTGAAAAGATTTAGAGAGAGGTTATAATATTTGGTTATTCGAGGTGATAATTAGGTTGTATATTAGGTAGAACATAATTCCTTAAAGTGTACTAAGATATAAAGATGTGAGGTGAGTAAGCTGTTTTTGTATAATTATTTGTGTGGGAGGAAATACCAGTGGGATGGTATATAATTTAGGCTGAGTGAGAGAGTGAACGGTTTTCCTATTAGAGTTAATAATTAGAAAATAAAAGTGATTTGGATGTGAGTTTATTTTCCAGCTTAACAGTAGGTGTCTATAGTAGCAATATATGAGTATATTTATATAGTAGGTCAATATAAATTGATATAGTGAGATATCTTAGGGGTATGAATTTGATTTTAGGTAGTGAGATATATTATATTTATAATGGAATTAAGAATATATGATATTATAAATAAATTTTGTTATATATTGTAGGTAGGGAATAGGGGCTAATGATAAAATGTCTAGTCGACATAAACAGGATAGCCTTTCTATTAGTATTAGAGATTTTGAAGTGGGTAGGTTGGATAAGAATATAGTAGTATTGGTATCATATATATATATATACCATGAATAATATATATTAATATTTAGGCGATTGAGAGTAGGAGTATGGAAATAATTGGGTGAACGCCATGGATAAGTCCCTTGGGTTTGTTTTTGTATATTTTATTGTTAAAGATGAATAGTTGTGACTTGAGTGTTAATTGTATTAGTTGTTTTATTAGGGGGAAAGGTAGGTTTAAAGATATATTTTTTGAGGTGAGGTAATTTTCCAAGAGGTCGAGGGTGTAGGGAACGGGAACGGAGGTGAAGAGGGAGACGACATCGAAACTAAGAAATTGATGGGTTACGGGATCGATAAGTTGTGTTTTTTGTATAAAGTCGGGGGTGTTTTTGATATGGGTGGGGGAGATTTTTCCTATTAAAGGTGTGAGGGTTTTTGAGAGGAATGAGGAGAGTTTATATGTGTTACAGTTTGTGTTAGAGATTATTGGACGTAGGGGGGTGTTATTTTTGTGTATTTTTGGGACACCGTAAAAATAAGAGAGATTGGTCATATAGGCCTTGTTTTGTTTGTGGATTTCAGGGTGATCTTTTGTTATTTGTTTTAAGGTTTTGTTAAAATTGTCCAGTCCAGTGAGTTTTGTTGGGGGTTACTTGTGAGGGGGGTGTAGGTGTTTGGATCATTGAGGAGTAGATTGCATTTTTCTATGTAGTCCGTGTGGTCTAGAATGACGATACTATTGCCCTTATCGCTTCTTGTAATTATTATATCGTTGTTTTTTTGTAAGTTTTTAAGTGCCCTATAAAAAATTTCGGGTAGTTTTTGTTGATGATCATGTTTGATTAGGTTGTTGAGAAGGATGCCTTTTAATATGCTAAGATTAAAGTCTATTTCGTTTTGTTTTATTTTTCGTTCCCAATTTTCTATATTGTTAAAAAACTGTAGGTAATCTTCACCTTTCTCAAGGGCGAAGGAAAGGCCATAACCTAGTAGGATACGCTCGTCGTCTTTTAATATGTATTTTGATAGATTTTTTATTATATGCGGAGATGAAGAGTGATACCAAATACTATTTTTAAATATACAATTAAATTTATGTGCTAGTTGACGGGTTTTATTTTTAATAATCGTATCCTTAAATTTGTGTGCTGCGTCGATTAAGTTGGTGAAATGTAGTAGGTTATCTGATCCGTAATTGTACCATAATTGTTGAAATTTCTTGAAGGCTAAGTTGCAGTTTCTAAAAGATTTATTGATTTCAGATTTGACTTGTTTTATTCTATCCTTTAATATTTCTTTATGAAGATCAGGAAATGGTTGGTAACGATCTTGTTTGTAATAAGTGGGAATTAACGTTTTTGGGATTACGAGATTTTTTAAACATTTTTTTAAGAATTGTATTTGAGACTTTTTAATGTTGGCGGAAATTAGTTTATTTCGATAGCCATAGTAAGAGCCTCTCAAATTATAATTAAGATTAAAATTTGGGTGTACGCCGTTGTTTTCGAGTGTTATGATTATAAATTTAAAATTAAATGTACCACTTCAACGCGGATATTATATTATAGAATGTATAACATCTTAGGAAGTTTTATGTTTTTAATGCACGGGGCTACGGGAGTGTGCATAGTTTGAAAACTTTAATGTTAAAAACTGATTTTATTTTTTCGAAAACTTGTTATACTATCCACATGATAAAAACGAACATTTTTAAAAAATTACTTTTTTCGATTATAAACTATTATTTATATTGTATTTTTTATTTTTTATTTTTAAATAAGATTTTAATGTAAATTTTTAACGTATCTAGCACTGTGGTACTGTATGAGGTCAAATAGAAATAAAGAGACTGTCACTACGGCGGGAGCAGAATGAAAATCCTTTTTTTTAATCTTTTATTTTTTTCCATTTTATGGTGGTTGGTAATTTTTGTGTTTGTAGCTGTTTTAAGTATTTTGAGGAAAGGATGGTGGCGTTAGTTATATAATCCAATTTATATTCGCCCGGATATTTATTTAAGTTATTCGTGTTATAAAATATATACAGATTGATAATTTTCCTTTTTTTGTTTTTTTTTGAGTGTCTTTTTAAGATGCTTGTGTGTTTGGGGGTTTAATTATGTGGGTTGTTTTTGGGGTTCGATGTGGGTGAGGGTAGAGTTTTGTTTTATCATTTCCCCCAAGTCATGAGAGTGTTGTTTGATTCTACGGTCCAAGTTTTCATACCTTCTAGGTATATATAGGAAATTACAGTTGTTGCATGGTATTTGATAAACGCAATTGTTTGGGGGTTTGGGTAAGGGGGCTTCAAAGTATTTTCAGGGAGAATGTATTGTTTTGGGTAAAAGAGATGGAGGGGGGTAGGAGTTTTTTTTATTTTGTGATCCAAAATGTAAGGTATGGGAAGGAAAGTTGAAATTTTGTTAATATTGGATTGGGTAGGACTGTAGAATTTTTGTTTTGGCTTGTTTGTAGGCTTTGGTAATTATGGGGGGGGATATTTGAGTTTAGTGAAAGTTGAGAAGAGGTATTTGGTTTCGGTGATTAGGTTGTTTGGGGAACAAATTCTAAGTGCCCTAAGATATAAAGCTGTGAGTGTAGCTGTTTTTGTATTTTTTGTGTGGGAGGAAAACCAGTGGATGTAATTTGGCGGGGAGGACGGTTTTCTGTAAATCGAAAAAGTGATTTGGTGTGAGTTTTTCCAGCTTAACAGGGTGTCTAGGAATGGTATTGTGTCATTATTTGAGGGTTCGTGGGTGAATTTGATGTTAGGGTGGATATTATTTATGGAGGTAAGAATATGTTGAAAATTTGTTTGTAGGGGGAGGGCTATGAAAATGTCGTCGACATAACGGAGCCATGTTGAGTTTTGAAGTTGGGGGTTGGATAAGATATAGTAGTGTTCTATTAATTCCATGAATATATTGGCGATGGTAGGGGATAATGGGGAACCCATGGAAAGTCCTTGGGTTTGTTTGTAGTATTTATTGTTAAAGATGAAATAGTTGTGACTGAGTGTTAATTGTATTAGTTGTTTTATTAGGGGGAAAGGTAGGTTTAAAGATATATTTTTTGAGGTGAGGTAATTTTCCAAGAGGTCGAGGGTGTAGGGAACGGGAACGGAGGTGAAGAGGGAGACGACATCGAAACTAAGAAATTGATGGGTTACGGGATCGATAAGTTGTGTTTTTTGTATAAAGTCGGGGGTGTTTTTGATATGGGTGGGGGAGATTTTTCCTATTAAAGGTGTGAGGGTTTTTGAGAGGAATGAGGAGAGTTTATATGTGTTACAGTTTGTGTTAGAGATTATTGGACGTAGGGGGGTGTTATTTTTGTGTATTTTTGGGACACCGTAAAAATAAGAGAGATTGGTCATATAGGCCTTGTTTTGTTTGTGGATTTCAGGGTGATCTTTTGTTATTTGTTTTAAGGTTTTGTTAAAATTGTCCAGTGAGTTTTGTTGGGGGTTACTTGTGAGGGGGGTGTAGGTGTTTGGATCATTGAGGAGTAGATTGCATTTTTCTATGTAGTCCGTGTGGTCTAGAATGACGATACTATTGCCCTTATCGCTTCTTGTAATTATTATATCGTTGTTTTTTTTGTAAGTTTTTAAAGTTGCCCTATAAAAAATTTCGGGTAGTTTTTGTTGATGATCATGTTTGATTAGGTTGTTGAGAAGGATGCCTTTTAATATGCTAAGATTAAAGTCTATTTCGTTTTGTTTTATTTTTCGTTCCCAATTTTCTATATTGTTAAAAAACTGTAGGTAATCTTCACCTTTCTCAAGGGCGAAGGAAAGGCCATAACCTAGTAGGATACGCTCGTCGTCTTTTAATATGTATTTTGATAGATTTTTTATTATATGCGGAGATGAAGAGTGATACCAAATACTATTTTTAAATATACAATTAAATTTATGTGCTAGTTGACGGGTTTTATTTTTAATAATCGTATCCTTAAATTTGTGTGCTGCGTCGATTAAGTTGGTGAAATGTAGTAGGTTATCTGATCCGTAATTGTACCATAATTGTTGAAATTTCTTGAAGGCTAAGTTGCAGTTTCTAAAAGATTTATTGATTTCAGATTTGACTTGTTTTATTCTATCCTTTAATATTTCTTTATGAAGATCAGGAAATGGTTGGTAACGATCTTGTTTGTAATAAGTGGGAATTAACGTTTTTGGGATTACGAGATTTTTTAAACATTTTTTTAAGAATTGTATTTGAGACTTTTTAATGTTGGCGGAAATTAGTTTATTTCGATAGCCATAGTAAGAGCCTCTCAAATTATAATTAAGATTAAAATTTGGGTGTACGCCGTTGTTGACGGGCATTATGATTTATAAATTTAAATTACCACTTCAACGCGGATATTATATTATAGATGTATTTAACCCTTGGCGTAATAAAATAACAACTGTATGCACGGGGCTACGGAGTGTGCATAGTTGAAAACTTTAATGTTAAAAACTGATTTTATTTTTCGAAACTTGTTATACTATCTATATGATAAAACGAACATTTTAAATTACTTTTTCGATTATAAACTACATTATATGTATTTTTTATTTTTTTTAAATTAGATTCATGCGAGCTTTCGCCCAAGCTAGCACTTTGGGCCTCCTTCAGGTTAAAAAGACAAAAGAGAACTGTCACTACGGCGGGAGCAGAATTGAAAATTCTTTTTTTAATTTTTTTATTTTTTTTTTTTTTTATTTTTTTTTTTTTTGTGTTTTGTAGCTGTTTAAAAGTATTTTGAGGAAAGGATGGTGTGTGGCGTTGGTTATATAATCCAATTTAAATTCGCCCGATTTAATATAGTTATTCGTGTTATAAATATATACAGATTCGATAATTTTTCTTTTTTTTTTGTTGATTTGAGTGTTTAAAGATGCTTGTGTGTTTGGGGTTAATTATGTGGGTTGTTTGGGTTCGATGGTGGGTTGAGGGATGAGTTTTTTGTTTATCATTTTCCAAGTCATGAGAGTGTTGTTTGATTCTCTACGGTCCAAGTCGCATGTTTCGCCTATATATATGGAATTACAGTTGTTGCATGGTATTTGATAAACACATTGCATTTTGGGGGTTTTTGGGTAAAGGGGGCTTCAAAGTATGTTTCAGGGAGAATGTATTGTTTTGGGTAAAAGAGATGGAGGGGGGTAGGAGTTTTTTTATTTTGTGATCCAAAATGTAAGGTATGGGAAGGAAAGTTGAAATTTTGTTAATATTGGATTGGGTAGGACTGTAGAATTTTTGTTTTGCTTGTTTGTAGGCTTTGGTAATTATGTGGGGGGGATATTTGAGTTTAGTGAAAGTTGAGAAGAGGTATTTGGTTTCGGTGATTAGGTTGTTTGGGGAACAAATTCTAAGTGCCCTAAGATATAAAGCTGTGAGTGTAGCTGTTTTTGTATTTTTTGTGTGGGAGGAAAACCAGTGGATGTAATTTGGCGGGGAGGACGGTTTTCTGTAAATCGAAAAAGTGATTTGGTGTGAGTTTTTCCAGCTTAACAGGGTGTCTAGGAATGGTATTGTGTCATTATTTGAGGGTTCGTGGGTGAATTTGATGTTAGGGTGGATATTATTTATGGAGGTAAGAATATGTTGAAAATTTGTTTGTAGGGGGAGGGCTATGAAAATGTCGTCGACATAACGGAGCCATGTTGAGTTTTGAAGTTGGGGGTTGGATAAGATATAGTAGTGTTCTATTAATTCCATGAATATATTGGCGATGGTAGGGGATAATGGGGAACCCATGGAAAGTCCTTGGGTTTGTTTGTAGTATTTATTGTTAAAGATGAAATAGTTGTGACTGAGTGTTAATTGTATTAGTTGTTTTATTAGGGGGAAAGGTAGGTTTAAAGACCTACCTTTCCCCCTAATAAAACAACTAATATAGTTAACAACCATTTCCTGATCTTCATAAAGAAATATTAAAGGATAGAATAAAACAAGTCAAATCTGAAATCAATAAATCTTTTAGAAACTGCAACTTAGCCTTCAAGAAATTTCAACAATTATGGTACAATTACGGATCAGATAACCTACTACATTTCACCAACTTAATCGACGCAGCACACAAATTTAAGGATACGATTATTAAAAATAAAACCCGTCAACTAGCACATAAATTTAATTGTATATTTAAAAATAGTATTTGGTATCACTCTTCATCTCCGCATATAATAAAAAATCTATCAAAATACATATTAAAAGACGACGAGCGTATCCTACTAGGTTATGGCCTTTCCTTCGCCCTTGAGAAAGGTGAAGATTACCTACAGTTTTTTAACAATATAGAAAATTGGGAACGAAAAATAAAACAAAACGAAATAGACTTTAATCTTAGCATATTAAAAGGCATCCTTCTCAACAACCTAATCAAACATGATCATCAACAAAAACTACCCGAAATTTTTTATAGGGCACTTAAAAACTTACAAAAAAACAACGATATAATAATTACAAGAAGCGATAAGGGCAATAATATCGTCATTCTAGACCACACGGACTACATAGAAAAATGCAATCTACTCCTCAATGATCCAAACACCTACACCCCCCTCACAAGTAACCCCCAACAAAACTCACTGGACAATTTTAACAAAACCTTAAAACAAATAACAAAAGATCACCCTGAAATCCACAAACAAAACAAGGCCTATATGACCAATCTCTCTTATTTTTACGGTGTCCCAAAAATACACAAAAATAACACCCCCCTACGTCCAATAATCTCTAACACAAACTGTAACACATATAAACTCTCCTCATTCCTCTCAAAAACCCTCACACCTTTAATAGGAAAAATCTCCCCCACCCATATCAAAAACACCCCCGACTTTATACAAAAAACACAACTTATCGATCCCGTAACCCATCAATTTCTTAGTTTCGATGTCGTCTCCCTCTTCACCTCCGTTCCCGTTCCCTACACCCTCGACCTATTGCCAGCTGACTAAGAAAAAATATATCTTTAAACCTACCTTTCCCCCTAATAAAACAACTAATACAATTAACACTCAGTCACAACTATTTCATCTTTAACAACAAATACTACAAACAAACCCAAGGACTTTCCATGGGTTCCCCATTATCCCCTACCATCGCCAATATATTCATGGAATTAATAGAACACTACTATATCTTATCCAACCCCCAACTTCAAAACTCAACATGGCTCCGTTATGTCGACGACATTTTCATAGCCCTCCCCCTACAAACAAATTTTCAACATATTCTTACCTCCATAAATAATATCCACCCTAACATCAAATTCACCCACGAACCCTCAAATAATGACACAATACCATTCCTAGACACCCTGTTAAGCTGGAAAAACTCACACCAAATCACTTTTTCGATTTACAGAAAACCGTCCTCCCCGCCAAATTACATCCACTGGTTTTCCTCCCACACAAAAAATACAAAAACAGCTACACTCACAGCTTTATATTTTAGGGCACTTAGAATTTGTTCCCCAAACAACCTAATCACCGAAACCAAATACCTCTTCTCAACTTTCACTAAACTCAAATATCCCCCCCACATAATTACCAAAGCCTACAAACAAGCAAAACAAAAATTCTACAGTCCTACCCAATCCAATATTAACAAAATTTCAACTTTCCTTCCCATACCTTACATTTTGGATCACAAAATAAAAAAACTCCTACCCCCCTCCATCTCTTTTACCCAAAACAATACATTCTCCCTGAAACATACTTTGAAGCCCCCCTTACCCAAAAAAACCCAAAAACAATGCGTTTATCAAATACCATGCAACAACTGTAATTCCATATATATAGGCGAAACATGCGACTTGGACCGTAGAATCAAACAACACTCTCATGACTTGGAAAATGATAAACAAAACTCATCCCTCACCCACCATCAAACCCAAACAACCCACATAATAAACCCCAAACACACAAGCATCTTAAAACACTCAAATCAAACAAAAAAAAGGAAAATTATCGAATCTGTATATATTTATAACACGAATAACTATAATAAATATCCGGGCGAATATAAATTGGATTATATAACCAACGCCACCATCCTTTCCTCAAAATACTTTAAACAGCTACAAACACAAAAAATTACCAACCAACCATAAAATGAAAAAATAAAAAATTAAAAAAGGATTTTCATTCTGCTCCCGCCGTAGTGACAGTTCTCTTTTGTCTTTTTAACCTGAAGGAGGCCCAAAGTGCTAGCTTGGGCGAAAGCTCGCATGAATCTAATTTAAAAAAAATAAAAAATACATATAATGTAGTTTATAATCGAAAAAGTAATTTAAAATGTTCGTTTTATCATATAGATAGTATAACAAGTTTCGAAAAATAAAATCAGTTTTTAACATTAAAGTTTTCAACTATGCACACTCCGTAGCCCCGTGCATACAGTTGTTATTTTATTACGCCAAGGCCAAGGGTAAATTACATCTATAATATAAATATCCGCGTTGAAGTGGTAATTTAATTTATATATATATATATTATATATAATACTATAAATATATATATATATATATATATATATATATATATATATATTATAATATATATATTATATATATATATATATAAATATATAATATATATATATATATATAATATATAATATATTATAATATGTATTAATATATATATATTATAATATATATATATATATATATATATATATATATATATATATATTATATATATATATATATATATATATAATATATATATAAATATAATATCCTTTCTGAAACACGCTCTCAGAACTTTCTATCCCCTTGACGGCTTCTAATGTTCTTTCCTGTAAAACACATAAAGCCATTTCTTGGAACTAAACATAAATAGTGATTGTCTTGGAGACCTCATATCACATCGGTTGCTAAAATGCCTCAAAGAAGCTGGGAATTCGGTTATTGCGTGAATTTTTTTCCTTCTGCTTCAGATACTCCAGTTATATAAGGGTCTATATTCGCCCTTGTATGGAATACGACTCACACGATATTGGGGTGGATTCGGTTCCATCCTCCTTTTGGATAAAGTTGAAGCTAAAGCTAAGAAGGCTAATAAATTGTCCCATACTTCTGAACATCCCCTTAACCTTTTTTAACCTCTGCGACGAAGACGTTTGGTGGCCCTAATCTCTTTTCTAATAGTTTAATTACAATGGGCAAGGTGCTTGAGAGAAAATGACTCTCGCAATTTCTCCACCAATGCGGTCCGCCCTCGTAACCAAGAGGGGCCTTGTTCTCAAATGAAAAAAATTGTGTTATATGGACCACTCAAGGCACTCGTTTGTGGTGCCTCTTCTATAATTCCCAGCCGAGACGGCAATGACTGCTTTGATGGGAGCATCTTCTTGCCTTCTCTATTTTCCTTATCAATATTCAAACTGCAAATCTTCCTACTATTTACAGTCCCGCGTCCTGCGCCCCACCTGAAAGGATTGCGTTAGGCATGGGACAGGGTGGGTTTACTTTTTCCCATTATTTTTAAATTTTTGTTTTTCTTTTGTAATTTTATTTCTTATTTTTTATTTATTTTTTGCCCCCCTCCTTTTGAAGGGCCCCTGCCGTGAGTGGTGGTATCAAATGGAATATAATAATATATATATAATAAATATATATATATGCTGTCTATATTTAATATATATTAGTATATAGTAGTATATATATATATATAATATATATATATATATATATATATATAGGTCAAGTTGCATTTAGCCTCCTTAGTGGTGTGACTGGGAACCTACACATGTCGCCCCTCCAGAAGCAATACTGCAGAAGGAAGGTCCGGTGTGGACAGGTCCCAAATGAATGCCCTCTTCCTTGCCTCCTGGCGGAGGTACAATCATCGGGGTCGAAGCCCCAAAATCGCCTGCGGCCCAGAGATAAGTCCGATTAATATTTTGTTCATTGGTTTATTCATTATACATTTTGTACAGTTTATTATTTCAGATCTACTGATATACGTGCCCCAACTTCTCATGTTGGCTGGAGACGTGGAAGCTAACCCAGGACTCAGAGCACACCCCTGTCCCAAATGCAATAGAGAATGCGGTCGCGGTCAGACCTCAGTGCAGTGTAATTTCTGTCATAAATGGTTCCATCTGAAGTGTACAAACCTTCAAACCACCAGGGCTTACTCCAGAATTTGGTCCTGTCATTTATGCGGAAATGCGCGCAATGAAACCCAAATTCCACACTCACATGATTCAATCAATATACTCCAATTAAATATAAATGGAATTAAAAACAAATATAAAGAACTTCAACACACACTAATTAAATACAACATACACATAGCACTCATATAGGAATCTCATCTAAAACAGATGATCACCTCGCTTAATTCCTAATAACACAACCTTATGACAGGGCAAAAATCCACCTTGTCACACTTATAAATAAAAATATACAATTTCGTAACACCACAAACCATACACAACAACTCATAAACAGCAACCAAACATCATCATACCATTCAATAGAAATACAGGTCAATAAGAAAACATACAACATAATCAACGCCTATGTCCCCCCCATCCACATCTAGAAATTTTCCACAGAACTGTGCCCCAAAACTATCCCCTCGAGAACAATATTACAACTTGATACTGGCCGGAGATTTCAATGCACACCACCCTACATGGCTCAATACTTACCCACATTCGCAAAGACTCGATGCACTCATTAATGATCTTCACTCACTCAGAAATCAACCTACACGAAGATCTCTTCAACGCAACCAAAATCCGACATCCCCCGACATCACCTTTTGTTCTCCTCAATTTCATGTCATTATTACATGACAAACTTTCAAGTTCTCTCCTCAGACCATTTTCCAATACTTATTACAATTCAATACAAATACCCAAATTACACACTTCGTTTAAAAAAAAAACATATACCAACTACAAAAGGACAAATTATCAAGCATTTAATGATAGTATAAAACAGAATTAGGAAATATTCCAATTATCAAATTTCTACTCACTAAATCAAGCAATATAACATTTTAATGAAACAGTTCTCAAGGCTTCAAAAAAATACATACTACCCTGTTACCGTAAACAATTTAGCCCCAAATTTCACCCGAAATAGAAATCATAATAAAACAAACATCCTCAGTCAAAATAAACAACGAAATCCAGCTGAACTAAATCAAATCACAGACCTTAACAATACAATAAATGCATTAATCAATACAAATCAAAGAGAGATCTGGAAGTAATACACCAAAAATATAAATTACAAGACAAAATCAACGCAGCTTTTACGCACAATAAAAAAAAACAGATACATCACATACCCCACCCCTTTCCCAAACACGATGCAATCTGCAAACAAAACAATAAAATTCCTAGTCCAAAAAAGTCAATGTAATATAATCATGTCACACTATTCAAAAATTAGAAATAAACACACAGACTAATAATTAAAAGACTTAAAAAATTAAAAACTAACCCCCCAGAAGTACTCAACATAATTAAATAATTCACAAGCAGTAGGCCAAGACCAAATACCTATCGAAGCTTTCACCCAATTATTTAACACAGCATGGCAAACTAACATTCTCCCCTCCCCTCCCCTCCCCCCCCCCCTCCCCTCCCCTCCCCTCCCCCCCCCCCCCTCCCCTCTGAAAACGCCCACATAATTCCTATACTAAAGCAAGGTAAACCACCCAACAACGCCGCTCCCTACAGACCAATTCCACTGCTCTCCTCAATATCCAAAGTATTGGAAAAATTAATACTCAATGAAATCCTACCTTATTTTCTTATATCTAGCACACAACATGGATTTAGAAATAAGCATTCCACAACCACTCTCCTAACTGATTGAACACAACTTATTATGAATGGCTTTAACCTGAACTATCTTCCCTTTCGCACCATTCTAGTCGCAATAGACAGTAACAAGGAATTTGATACAGTGCCCGACATATCTTAGTAAATAAAATATTAAATACTGATATGCCCAATAAAGTTAAAAAAAAATAATAGCAAACTTCATATTATTGGGTACAGCTAAAGTTATTCAAGGACGCTACTCCTTCAGCACATACAAACTATATAATGGCGTCCCCCAAGGACCCATTCTCTCACCTTCACTCTAATCTTTTTATGCACGATCTCCCAAACCCCGACTCCCCTTATATAAAAATTGATGCCGATGATATAACCATTACCGCTCAACACCCCTCCATAAATACAGCACGCACAGAACTTCAACATTATGTAAGACAATTGGAACAGTAGCTGACAGATAATAGAATGTTAATCTCCCCCCAAAAAAACTCAATTACATTATTCACACCAGGTAAAACAAAATCACATAAACATCTAACAATTCATCTTTTAAGTAATTGACACCAACCAACCATCTTAGGATTGACATTTGATCCATATATGACGTTTCCCCCCCCCCCCACCCTGCGACATAAATAGCATCACATCCAAAGCCACAAATAATTTAAATATTACGAAGTTAATAACAGGGACTAACTTTGGACAGCATAAAGAAACAAACTCAATAGTATGCAGATAATATCCTCGCCCCTCTTTAAACTATACATCCCCCACCTGGGCTTCCACAGTATCAGAGACTAACATTAAGAAGCTGGAAGTATTCCAAAATAAAGCCCTTAGGATAATACCTGACTGCCTCCCCACCACACCTAAACATCACATCCTCTATATGATAGGATGTCAATTCTGTAACAGATCACCATCAGCAGATCACCTCCCCCATCAAACACTGCAACAACTTAGAAATAAAAAAGCTACACTAACAAACTATTATTCTACTATATACAACAACCTGCCTCCATCGCCACTTTTATCATTAAACACATTCACACACAACTGACCTAGGAAACTATCTTCATATACCCAAAAATTACCGTACTAAAGCA
>JABUQX010010273.1:7500-17500 GCA_015478945.1 Trachelipus rathkii | reverse complement strand
AAGTTAGGTATATTGAGTCGAGTATGAATATCACCGAATTTGATTCTAGAATAGGAGAGAATAATATGTGGTATTATGTGAGCAGTATAGTATAAGTAGGTGCGAGATATAATAAAGGATTAGCCATTGAAATTAAGGTATAAGAAGAATGGCTATGGTAGGTTATTTGTATTAGTTATAGGGGCATAGGATTGTGGCCTAACACTCACTCATGGTATGACCTAGGAGGATGAACCCTTTAACTAATATATATATTTGACGTATTAATCAATATATATTATATAGTGAGTATAGGTATATATATATATATATACCGTTACTACGCAAAAGATAAAATTATAGTTATATAATTATTCTAGTCTGTTATAGACGAGTACTACTATATATATTTATCTATAACTATATATATATAATAATAATATATATATATAGGTATATATATATATATATATTATATAACTATAGTTAAAGGGTATATATTATATATATTAATATATATATATATATATAAGGGGCCGGTAAGTAATAGTGACATTGAGTGTATACTTATTATTTATATATATATTCTTATATCTACGGACGTTATTTGTCATTAAGTTTACTACTATCATATAATTAATGATATATATATATAGTATAATAATATAGATACTTAAATATTATTATATATATATAGCTTTTTTTCTATTTCATACTAGATAATGTCACTTTTGAATATCTTACTTAACGATAACACTACCTATACTTTTCTAAAAAAAAATATGATTTCACCTTTCCAAACACTTTGGAGGGATGGGGAATTTTTAAAAAATTGGGGGGGGAATTTTATCTGTCCATTGAAGATTCCAAATATTACCATCGGCTAATGCGTCTTGTCCATGTTCGGATTCCAAATAAATATATATATTTTGATTTAATTCCTTGCTACATTAAAGTAAAATTATTGGCCTGGAAATGGGGTTGAAAAGGGCGAGAAACACGCACTAGAAAATGTGTTATGGGCCTCCTCGCAAGAATCGCAAAAAAATATTCGCCATCGAGAGACATTTTTATTGTGAAGACCATTGGCTTTGGCAATGTGTATAATAAACCATATACATATACTTATATATATATATATATATTCATAAAGTATGCCGAAGTGGGTAAAATTGGTTGATATGTTCTTTAATGCCCCAAAAAAGTAAAAAGGTGTGGCGTCTGTGCGAAGAGGGCTATATAGGAGTTCAAATAACTTGGATGAATATTTTAACATAACATTAAACTATGATGCTGACTGGTGTTGTCATAACCGTTGTTTTTCAAGAATAAAATTTTTGACCCATCCATAAATATATATTAATATATATATATAATTATATATAACTATATATATATATTATATATTATAATATAATTATATATATATATATATATTATATATATAATATATATACATATTAATATATATTATATATATATATATTATATACATAGATATATATATATATATAATAATATATATATATATATATATATATATATATTAATATATATAAATATATTAGAATAATAGCATTATGGCGAGAGCAAATTAATAACATTATATTGAAGTCGACAACATTTAACGGTACACCAATCTAGGGACCATTCATCAGGTCAACATATTAAATTTAACTCAATAAAAATTGAATATTTTATTTAATAATAAATAAACTTGTGATCGCATCAAATTACGAAAAAAAAAAAATATATAATATTAATAGCTATTAATACTACCACTATAATACTACAACTCTATATGAACTATTATACTAACTACTACTACTATCTATACATACTACTTATAAGTAATTAGATACCATTAACATACCTTACTACTACTACTACTAATAATAATAAATAATAATAATATAATAATAAAATTAATAATAATAATAATATAATAATAATATAATAATTAAATAATAATAATAATAATAATAATAAATATAAATCACAAAACAATATCACCTAAAATTATACACTACACTATAGAAATAGTATTTAATAAAATAAAATTCTATATAATATTAAAAAATAAATATTAATAATAATATTCGAATATGACATGCTCTCAACACAATTTACCAAAAATAATAATAATAATAATAAATAATTATATATAATAATATAATAATATATAATTAAAATAATTAATAAATAATAATATATAAATAAATATATTAATAATAAATAATAATAAATATAATAATAATTAATTAATAATAATAGTAAATAAATAATTAATAATAATAATAAATAATTAATAAATAGTTATAATAATAATATAAGTATATTTAAATTATTAATTAATAATAATAATAATATATTATAATATAAAATATATAATAAATAATAATTATAATAATTATAAATACATAACAATAATATCAAATTTATAATAAATAAATTTAATAAATAATTAATAAATATTAATAATAATAAATATAATAATAATATAATATAATAATAACCTAACAATAAAAGCAAATCTAAATAATAATAATAATTAATAATATAAAATAATAAATATATAAATGATAATTAAATAAATAATAATAATTAAATTAATAATAATAATAATTAATATATAATAATATATAATAATTTAATATAATTAATAATAAAATATAATAATAAATAATAAATAAATATAAAATTATAATAATATAATAAATATAAATTCATAATAAATAATAACTTTTAAAGTGAAAATTAAAATTAAGAATAATACATAAGTTGAAAGTGAAATTAATGTTTGACATTTTCTTACTATACTGAGCTGATTTGGAGACTAGAAGACTATAGTATAAATGAAAGAATAGCAGAAAGACAGTTTACGGGAAGGCAAAGCAAAAAAAGGATTTGTATGGTTGATTGGAAAATTTACTATGGTGTTTAGAAGGTGGATATAAAGGTGAAAGAAAAATTATAAGCGACATGTAATATATTAATTATGTTTATTGTTTTAATATAGTATCTTGAGTTTGTTAATGTATAAAGATTCAAGAATTAGTAAAGACCGGAGAGTGAGAAGTGGAATCTAAATCTTGAAATTGGTCAAAAATGATACCTTATTACTTAGATTCTGACTAATCTCATGGTGGAACCTATAATTGGATGTCCATCCGCTCACAGCGGGGACAACTGTATTTATATAAAACTCACGCAGATCTAGAACATGACAGGCAAACTTATCTTTGAAACCAAAGAGAGAACATTATTCCTAAGGGAGTTTGTACAAAACAAGAATTTAAAAGATGTGAGGAAAGAACGGTTCCAGAAATCTGCTCACAAGATCTCTCCTCTAAAGAGAACGCGAAACAGATCCTACATAAGGGAACTTAAAGAATACGGGCTTTTTTGAAACATAAGGGTTTGTTGTCTAGGTTGATCAGATGGTTATGAAAGGTAGTCAGATATGATCCTTGAAAAAAGAAATCGGGTAGAAACAATTATTTTTTAAAGATGTTAAACAGAAACTGAAACTCTTCATATAGTGAAATGAAATCTGAGGTAATTTTATAGGCACTGTTTATCATGCAAATATCTTGCACCTTTTTTTGTATTTTAAATTGTGTACTCCCTATATATTACTACCACACCTATTCACACTTATTCTTTTCAGAGGTTTGAAAAATTTTTTCAATGTTTGTTTCATAACCCCATCACAAAACTCCGCATTTAACTCCTATTATTGTACCTTTCTTTTCGCCATCTAGGCCAAACTAATTAACATTCCTCTCCTCCAGGAATTCCTTTAAATGGACTTAATCCACTTTTTCTTCGGTTTCCTCCCAGCCGGTTCGATTCGAAGGCACACTCAAAACTTTTATATCCGCTTAATAAACCAACCGAATATCATCCATCCTTTCCCACTTGAATCACAACCATCTCAATATAATTTTTCATTATTCTTTCATTTACTTCTTTTTCCACACCACACAACTCCTAATACGTTTTCATTCCTCATTTTTATAACAATTCTTTTCTCTCACCTAAGACACGCCCTAAGATCTGTCCATCTGAAACACATTGTACTTTAGACTATACTTCTTATTCCAGACCTAAGTTCAATTCCTATATATTTAACCGACAGTTAACACATACCATCATGTAAGAAAATAGCGCACTCAAGACTTAGTCCCTTTAATCATCCACCAACGATTTAATTGCTACAGCCACCTTCCACCTTCCTGCCATTCATCAAACTTTCCTACTACAACTCTGGCATCATCCGTTCCCTTTTCATCCAACATATATCCTAAATATTTAAATTCAGACACTTGGTCCAGTTGCTCACCATCCAACAAAACTTCACACCGAGGACTGTCATCACTCACAACCATAACCTTACTCTTATCCACGTTTATTTTCAAACTCTTCCGTTTACACACCCTGCCAAATCCCTCTACCAATCCTCTCAAACTCTCTTAAGATTCACCACACAAAACCAAATCATCCGCCTATAATAGGTAGGGCACCCTCCACTCTCTTCCATTCTCCATCGTTTTAACGCCTTCCCCTGCCACTCCAACCTCTAATTCTTTCATAACCCCATCCATAAACAAACTGAATAACCAAGGAGACATAACACATCCCTGCCTCACTCCGCTATTAATATTTCAACTTCATTTATTTTTACACAAGCTTCACTATCGCCATACATACTTTTGATTCAATTCAGAAGCCTACCACCAACACCTGCCATAGAGCTTCCCTATTAATCCTTTCATACGCCTGTTGCAAATTCATAAAACCTAAATACAATTTCTTCTTCTTCTCTCTCATTTTCTCAATAATTTTTTTCAATATAGAGATTTGATCCACACATCCTCTTCCACTTCTAAGGGCACCTTGTTCTTCACCAATCAGTCCTTCAGTCACTCGACGCCCTATTTCGACCAAAATAAAAACATTTATCTTCCCTTCAGCATTCAATAAACTAATCCCTATAATTCGTACAGCTACCCTTATCCCCTCACCCTAATATAAGGGAACTATTGCTGCTCTCCTCCAAACCCTTGGAACTATACCCTCCATAAAGACTTTGTTACACAACTTCCAAACTCGCTCGATCACCATCTTGCCTCCGTTCTTGATCATTTCACCAGTAATTTCATCTATACCTGAAGATTTATCATTCTTCAACTTTCTCACTCTACCCATTACCTACTCCTTACTAACGACCTCATCCCCAAAATACCTATTCCTTTTTTCACCGTCAAACTCAGACACAATTACTATCCCCTCTTCATTACTGCCAATTTTATGCAGATTTTCGAAGTGTTCCCTCCACACTCTCCTCACATTCATTTCATCAGTTACGAAAGCACCATTCCTATTTATTAATCTAAGCAGATTCCCCTTATTTTTGTTCGCAACCTTTCGCGCTTTCTTCCAGAAGAGCTTCCTATTTCCTTGTAAGTCCCCATTCATCCTCCTTCCAAACTGTTCATTTACCTCTTTTTTTTCCTCCTACGTGTGCATTTTTCAGTAATCCTCTTTTTCTCCTTATATAATTCCAATCATCTTTCTTTTGAAACTTCATCAATGGCTTTTAGTACATTAATCCACGCTTCCTTTTTACTTTTAAGCTCTTACATCACCCCTTCATTCCACCACTCACTGTTAACATTATTACTTCCTACTTTAGCACATCCACATACTTCTTTTGCACTACTAACAACCGCTTCCTTCATTTGCTTCCACATTTGTTCAGTTTCATCTTGTTCACATTCAACTGATTTTTATGCAAGCCCTCTTAAATACTTATCCTTATTACCTTGTTCACTTAACTTTTCACTCTTAATTCTACCTACTTCCTTCCTTATCACCTTCCTCTCCATCCAAGCCCCCACTAACTTAATTTTACATAAAGCAACATAATGATCCGATAATCCCATTCCTAACCTCCTCACTGATTTAACATCCAACACTTACTTAAACATCTATTTCTTCACCAACACAAATTCATTCATACATTTCACTTCGACACCATCTCTATCCATACCAACTCTTGTATACTTATGAATACTCTTGTGTTTAATGAAAGTATTGCTTACACATATATCTCTCTCTTCGCAGAAATCAATCACCTTCATACCGTTCTCATTTTCTCTTGACACCCCAAAACCACCTGTTATACCATCCTTTTTTTGATTACCTATCCAACCATATAGATCATCCAACACAATCAATCTGAAACTCCTACTCAACCCAATCCCCATTATTCAGATTATCCCAGAAAATCGCACTCTCTTCAATATGACCCTCAGATAGACCCTATGTCACAACCAAACATACCTAGACATTTTCAAACTTAAATTTAACCATTAGAATTCTAGTAATCACACAAACAAAATCTACCATAGCTCTGTACCACAGGTAACTCATCAGAATTGCAACTCCTCTCCTCCTCTCACTCCTTTCAAGACCAGCACATACACATTTCGAAACACACCGCTCATTTTCACCGTTTCCTTTCATCTTTGTTTCATTCACAGCAAGCAAACCAAATTTAACCTTCCTAAATGCATCCATCGCCTCTCCCCTCTTCTCCTCAACATTTATTACTCTAACATTCCATGTACCCAAACGATTTATGCATTTTCTCCGAAAGATAGAAGGTCCCTTACGGCGATCACGACCTTCTCCGAGGAATGCATTAGCATTCCGGGCAAAAGATAAGTGGTAGTGGGCAGCCAGCCCAACTACCACTGTTCACTTAGTCGCCTTCTACGATACGCAGAACATACGCTGTGGGCAATTCTTTCTCCTCCACACATGGGAATATAAGGGATAGTAATGTCTGTAAGATATATATATATATATATAATATATATATATATTATATAAAATGTGATATATATATATATATATATATATATATATATATATATATATATATATATATATATATATATATATATATATATATATATATATATATATATATATATATTATATAATATATATAAAATAAAAATATAGAAATATATGATATATATATATATATATATATATATATATATATATATATATATATATATATATATATATGAATGTTAAAAAAATAGTTGGGACGATTAGGAAATCAGGAGTATATGCAGGTATCCTTAGACAGTTGATATTGATAGTTAAAAAAAATAGAATGATTCAAGTATCCTTCAAACTTCAAAAGATGAGAGGAAATAATGATTCATATCTGTGTACAGTACATTGAAACTCTCTAAACAGAAATCTCACGACTTTGATGAGATGCTGAACCCTCATGAGAAGTAGTGAGATGCTTAAAAAGACTGGCAAATTTCTTGTTACGTTGGGGAACAGTAGCAGAAACTAAATAACTATATTGTGGTAGTACGAATTTCACGTCAAAGAAAATTGAAATAATGTTATTTTAGATTTTGGAGGCATGTTACAGAATTGTTTATATATGTTCATTGTACAGGCAAACATAAACCATTCTAATGTAAGTCATAGAATAAGTTTGCAATAGAAATATGCGGATCGTTGGAGAGTGAATCCTTAGAATCTTCAGACATATGTTTCAAAATAAAGTCTACAATTCAGGATGATAATTACTAAGGTGATTCTCATTAGATTTAAAATTATTAAGTTAACCTGAGGCTAATATCTAGGAAGCCTAAAGTAGTATGTATGGCACAACTGGCAGTCAAAGCGGCAGTTGCCAGATTTGTCGCTAAATTTATCAACCTAATCCGTTAATTTTGCGCATTTTTAGCATTTTTTGGTACCCTTTTACTAATTTTTACCATTTTTTAGGAATTTTACTACTTTTTTAGCGTTTTTCTACATTTGTCGCTAAATCTGGCAACCTAATCAGTTAAATTTGTCCTTTTTAGCATTTTTTCCCTTTTCAGCATTTCTAGCTAATTTTTTAGCACTCTTGGTGGGTTTTTTTAACGTTCTGTCCATAATTCAGGTCAAGATCCCCAACTCCGGAGGATTTTGGGGATTTTTTTCCATTGGCAGCCCTACACGTCAAAGGCAAAGACTTGAAAACCATTTTAGAAGGTTTTGGAAATTCCAGTCATGTCGGCAGCTGACTTGGAAATTTCCATCATTTCATTAGATTTTGACACTGGATGTTTCAAGGTTAAGGTTTCTGAGGTCGGTTAGACCGATTTTAAGGCCTGGAAGACCGATTTCGGAGGTTTTGAATCTGAACTAAAGGGCGTAGCCCCCCTAAGGGGCTTTTTAGTTCCTGGAAGGATTTAAATGATAGGGAGATCGTTTTTGATGGTTCCAATCTATTTATCGTGATCGATTAACCGCATATCGATGTTTAAATCGTCTTTCTACGTGCTCTGGTTGACTTATTACATTGAAAAATATAATCGGAAGAATATCATCACTATTATTTAAAATTCATTCGATATATCGGAGTAGTAAGTGGAAAGTTTCGCTACTAATTAGAGGGGGTAAAGGGGGGTAGGGGCAAGGAGGAGGAGAGGGTAAAGGGTAAAAAAAAAAATTTAATTTTTTAAATTTTAAAAAAATTTAAAATTTTAATAATAAATAAATAAATAAATAAATAAATAAATAGTTTGCTCGATGGTATTTCTATTTTCGGTTGCCTGTTGGTGCCTGAAGCGGGGTGCTGTCCCATCGGGAAAAGGAAAATGTCTTAGAAGGATGAAATTTGGATAATGTATAGAAGATGGAGAAAGGATTCGGAGTCGGAGTCAGAGAAGTAAGGAGTCGGAGTCGGAGTCGGAGTCGGAGTCGGAGTCGGAGTCGGAGTCGGAACTTGGGGACCCCCCAATATATATAACCCACTTTCTAAAGGTTGAAGACTGACATTTCTATTTTCAAATCTCATTTTCTTTTTATAAAGGTCACCTAAAATATATTTTTTCCCTAAGTTGAAACATGTATATTTTTTTTTATTTTATAAGCTTCATTTTACATTTATACTTTGCATTTAATTTTTGTTTATTTTAATTATTTATTTATTTTCAAATTTTAATTATTTTAAATTTTTCATTTATTAAACAATGTTACTTTAAAACTTTTAATTTATTTTTAAAAAAATTATTTGGTTCTAAAACTTTTTTTTGAAATTTTATTTATGTTTTAATTTTGTTTATATAAAAATATATTTTTATTTACGTTTATAACGTAAAAAAATTTGCGTTTTACAGACCTTAAAGCAGTATATCAGTAAATCGGTAAATCAAACCATCTATTTAAATCTATTAAATCTATTGATCTATGATTCAAGTCATATTTTGTATAAACATAGCAAAGATAAGTTCTTTGAATAAATATTATTATAAAATGTAAATGAATAAAGGCTAACATATCAAAGTGTTCACATCAATAAAGATGACATAACATAACTTGAACTAAGAGCATAACGTGTCATAACATACCTAACATACCTTACATACGAATAAACTGCTAACATTAACAAAGTTCTCTACTTAACATCAGTAAAGTAGCTAACATTACCTACAACGATAACCTATTCACACTTTTCAAGTATATATCTAACGTAGCAATGCTAATTTAACATTGACATAGTAATATTTATCAAAACAGCAAAAATTTGTCATAACCTAACCTAACTATCACACATACCAAACGAATTTATCAAAAACATATCAAAGTGTTCACATCAATAAAGCTGACATAACATAACTTGAACTAAGAATATAACAAACCTAACATACCTTACGCACGAATAAACTGCTGACATTAACAAAGTTCGCTACTTAACAACAGTAATGTAGCTAACATTACCTACAAAACATAACCTATTCATCCTTTTTCAAGTATATCTCTAACATATCAATGGTAATTTAGCATTGACATAGTAATATTTATCAAAACTTAACAAAAATTTATAATAACCTAACATAACTACCACTCAAACCGTTAATGTCATCATTATTATTATAATTATTATTATTATTATTATTATTATTATTATTATTATTATTATTATTAT
>JABUQX010010273.1:0-2500 GCA_015478945.1 Trachelipus rathkii | reverse complement strand
AAAAATAATACAAAGTATAAATGTAAAATGTCGATGTCGGTGTCGACAATGACTCATTCTTCCTCCTTTCTCCTTCTTCATTCTTCATCCTCTCTCCTTCCTCCTTCTTCAATCTTCCTCTTCTCTTATGCATTTCTTCTTCTTTTATTTCAGATGGGAACCCCCTTCGATGGGTACCCAAGCTATAGATCCAACTCCGATTCCGACTCCGACTCCGATTCCGACTCCGACTCCAACTCCGACTACGATTACGACTCCGACTCCGACTCCGACTCCGACTCCGACTCCGACTCCGACTACGACTCCAACTCCGACTCCGACTCCGACTCCGACTCCGACTCCAACTCCGACTCCGACTCCTACTCCAACTCCGACTCCGACTTCGACTCCGACTCCGACTCCGAATCATCCGACTCCGCCTCCTTGCTTCTCTGACTCCGACTCTGACTCCGAATCCTTTCTCCATCTTCTATACATTATCCAAATTTCATCCTTCTAAGACATGCACCCACCCCACCTCAGGCACCAACAGGCAACCGAAAATACAGATACCTTCGCGCAAACTATTTATTTATTTATTTATTTATTTATTTATTTAGTATTAAAATTTTATTTTTTTATTTTTTTGATTTTGTTTTATTTTTTTATTTTTTTTATTTTTTTTATTTTTTTTATTAAAAATTAAAAAAATAATTTTTAACCCCCTACCCCTTCTCCTCCTTGCCCCTACTCCCTCACCCCCCCAAAATTATCGCCGAAACTGTCCACTTACTACTCCGATATATCGAATGAATTTTAAATAATAGTAATGATTTTCTTTCGATTATATTTTTCAATGTAATAAGTCGACCAAAGCAAGTAGACGATTTAAACATCGATATGGGGTTAATCGATCACGATAAATCGATTGAAACCATCAAAAACGATCTCCCTATCATTTAAATCCTTCCAGGAACTAAAAAGCCCTTAGGGGGCTAAGCCCTTGAGTTCAGATTCAAAACCTCCGAAATCTGTCTTCCAGACCTTAAAATCGGTCTAACCGACCTCAGAAACCTTAACCTTGAAACATTCAGTGTCAAAATCTAATGAAATGATAGAAATTTACAAGTCAGCTTCCAACATGACTGGAATTTCCAAAACCTTTTAAAATGGTTTTCAAGTCTTTGCCTTTGACGTGCAGGGCTGCCAATGGAAAAAAAATCCCCAAAATCCTCCAGAGTTGGGGATCTTGACCTGAATTATGGACAAAACGCTAAAAAAGCACCAAAAATCCTAAGAAAAAGTAGCTAGAAATTCTAAAAAAATGCCAAAAATGCTAAGAAAGGACAAATTTAACAGATTTTGCCAGATTTAGCGACAAATTTAGCGAAACGCTAAAAGTAGCAAAATTCCTATGCGTAGGAAGCAACTGGGGTGGTGTGAAGAAGTTTTGAGCGCACATCAGACCACACAGCATCTTTAAAGCTTGTTTAGTGAAGAAAATGATGTGATGCTTCCAAGGAAGATCACAAGAAAAGGAAGCACCAAGTATATTAACGTCACACAAAGGTTTGAATTGTGTTTTCGAAGATGTTGTAGTTGTGCGGAAGATTATATCTAATAGATAAAAGTAGAAACTGAGGTTTTGAAGATTCGAAAACAACCACATTTTCTCTGCCTCAATAAGAAATACAAGAAAGATCAGCTGTAACTTGTTTCAAGGCAACCCTCCTATACCCTATTACTGGAAGTTGAGTGTGACATCTTTCAAAGTGAATGGAGTAATGTTGTGCATAGGGTTGCCAGCATTTTACTTGAATGTGAAGAAACAACGGATATAAAGCTATAAATAAATATTAAAAATAAAGAATTATGGATAGAACAGAACACTGAGTAACATTACAATTGATATATTTAAAGGATGAAAGTTGACCGTTGCAACAATTGCTAATCCAGCTATAGAAAAACAGGAACAGAAATCATAGAGAGGAATAGATAACAAGAGAAAGATGTTTAGAGATCAAAGTTTTGTTCTAGACGCAGTTGAAAGATTTCTATATATCCAAAATCACAGCAGAAAATTCGCCGATATGACAAAGCGCAGAAGAAAAAGAGTCACATAGAAGAGAAAGAAGAAGACCAGTAGGACACTCTCCTCGAAAGCCATATTGGTGATCAAAGATAATATTATAAGATTTACGATGCTGCTTTAGGATATATTCGAAAACTATGGAAAGGACAGAAGTTAAATTGATACAACGACAGTTAAAGAGTTGAGAGTCGTCACCTCTTTTGGACCATGTTGAATGCGAGCATGTTCTCACCAATAAGAAAGGTTGAACTTGACAATCTGAGACGAACAGTTTAGGGTGTAAGCTCAGAAGCAATAGCTTTGAGAATCACAGCACGAATATCGTCAAAATCATATGCCTTGTTATTATTGAAAACTCATATATATATAATAATATAATATATTATATATATATTATATATATATTTATATATATATATATATCTCTCT